>PVJA010002470.1:0-101612 GCA_004027025.1 Myocastor coypus | reverse complement strand
AAAATAAACAAACAAACAAACAAAAGTTCTGAAACAAGAAAAAAAAATAAATTATTATTATTATTATTATTATTATTATTATTATTTGTCTTTTTGAGACAGGGTCTCACTATGCAGTTGAGGCTGGCCTTGAGCTCACTTTTGTAGCCCAGGCTGGTCTCGAACTCACACCAATCCTCCTGCCTCAGCCTCCCGAGTGCTGGGATTACAGGCGTGAGCCACCACGCCTGGCTAAAAATAAATTATTAAAAAAAAAAAAGTGCCTGCAAGCAGGCACAGGGGCTGAGGGTTGGATCCCAGGGGCTGCTGTGCTGGTTCTGCCCCCAGGGTGTGAGATGGCAATAGAGACTGGACATGGTGGCTCATGCCTGTAATCCCAGCTCATGGGAGGCTGTAAACAGGCAGATCACTATGAGTATGGTCTAATAGTGATAGCCTGAACATCCTTTAGACCTTTCCCTAAAATATAAAAACAAACAAACAAACTCTCTTCAATTTGAGAATGAGAAGTTGTTGTCTATATGGCTTAGCCCCTGGCTCATTGTCACTGGTCTATAGTATTGTTTATGAACTCTAGGCAGTCTGAGTCTTGGCATACCAGGAAGAACAACTATGTCATCATCTTGACTACTGCAATACACTCAGCAATAGCAATAGCATCAAACATAGCCTAAAAATTGAAAAACCATGGTAAGCATTTGCCACTTTAACCATATGAACTAGACTTGTGCTTATATAACAAAATATAAAATCAGAAAAGTATATACAGTAAATCCTTAGTATGGTGATTTTGCCCTCAGGAAAGAATTTCAAAGGGTATAGGTATAAAAATAGAGAAATAGAAGAAGAAGAAAAAATTAGAAGCAGGGCCTGAGAACAAAAGATTATGCAAACTCTGGGAAACTGGTGAGCATTTCCCTTTCTTCTCTATTCAAAATGTAAAAGTTTAGAAGTATTTTCCCTAATTTTTTTTTACAAACCCACTAAAAGTTTTAAGATTAGTAGAGGTTGATCTTTTCAAATCTGAAAATCTGCAATCTGAACTTGTCCGAAGTCACAAATGGAAAGTTCCACATCTGATCTCCCTTGAGTGGTAGTGGTCAAAATGTAGGCATACTAAAAAGTATTGTATAAAGTTATCTTTAGGCTATATATATATGAGGTACATATGAAAAAAAAGATAAATTTTACTTTTTGACTTGAGTTCCATTTCCAACATTTATGTAAATGCAAATATTCCAAAATCTGAAAAAATCAGAAATATAAAACTTTTGGTTTGAAGCATTTTGGATAAGAGATATTGTTCTGTTCTTCTGTGTTTCCTAATTGTTAATATTTTGCCATATTTGCTTATCACATTTTTTTTCTGACTTAGTTGCTGATGACATGGTATTTTCTTCCCAAAATATTTCAGTGTACATCTGCTGTAGACGAAAATATTTTCTTGCATAATGTTAATAGAATGATTATACTGAGGAAATATTATACTGCTTCAGTGTTATCAGCTCATTAGCCCATTTTACATTTCTCCAGTTGTCTAAAGATTCTGTGTTGAAAAAAAAAAAAAAAAAAGATTCTGTGTTGGATTTAATTTTTTTTTTTCTTTAATCTTTAATCTAGAATAACTACCAGCTTTTGTTTCTTATGACTGACTGTGACCTTTTTGGAAGAGTCCAGGCTAGTTATTTTTGAAAATATCACTGAATTTGAGATAGTATTGCTAAGTTTTTGGTACCAATATTATATAGGTGAAATTCATTTTTAAATTATTTATTTATTTATTTATTTATTTTATTTTTATGGCTGGCTCAGCCTGCCCCGGGGATGGGGCTGACACAGCACATGATGCCGGGGATGGTCCCTGTGGTTGCCTAAGCTTTCTTAAGCAGGTGCTTTAGACCACTGAACCATCTCACCAGCCCATGAAATTCTTTTTTTTGAACAGTAAGCATTCCTGTAATCCCAGAGATGGGGAGGCTGAGACCAGGAGGATCACTATGAGTTTGAGCTGCATAGTGAGATCCTGCACACAAAAAATAAATAAAAAATAAAGCAGCATGTACTATTTTTGAAAACATTAAAATTGTTTAAATTATTTAGTATAATATTTTGGATGTCAAATTGACGGCTAGGCATGGTGATGCATGCCCGTAATTCCAGCTAATCAGAAGGTTAAGGAAGGAGAATGGAAAGCTAAAGCTGGCCAAATAGCTCAAGGGCAGGTCAAATAGATCAGCGGATTAAAGTATATGCAAGCAGACACAGGGGCCAGGGGTTTGATCCCTGGGCCTGCCATGTTGGCCTCACCCCTGGGGTGCTCTGTGAAGGCAGTTGAGACTAGGTGTGGTAGCCCATGCCTGTAATCTCAGCTCTTGGGGGACTGTAAACAGGTGGATCACTATGAGTCGATCTAGTAATAAGACCTTGAACATCCTGTAGACCCCCCCCCCAAAAAAAAAATCCCTAAAGGCCTAGGCTAATGATTATAGCTCAGTGGTAAAGCACTTGCTTTTCAAACACAAGGCCCTAGGTTCAATCCTCAGTACCCATCCCTCAGAAAAAAGCAAGACAAAACCCCCCAAGCAAATGAATAATGTGCTTCACAAGTCTCAAAAATTAATCAAGGAATTGTACTGCTAGAAATTTTTCTTAAGAAACCAGTCAATTGGAAATGCTAAGATAAATGCACATGTCTGTAATCTTAGCAGCTGGGATGCTGACATAGGAGAATTTCTAGCTTGATCCTAGCATGGTCTGCATAGTGAGGCTTGTCTCCAAAATTTTTTGAATAACATGATTCATTTGGTATAAGCCCATTGAATATTTGATTGTTTTCATCCCCAATTCCCTAGTTTTCCCTTCCTCTCCATTCCAAATGTAAAAATTTGAAAGTGTTTCCTCTAATATTTTATTACAAACCTACTAAAAATTTTATATCATATATATATATATATATATATATTTATTTATTATATATATTTTTTTCTGCCCCGCAGTACTGGGTATTGAACTCAGGACCTTACGCTTGCCAGGCAAGTGCTTACTCTACTGAGTTATCTCCTCGGCACCAAGCCTACTAAAAATTTCAAACATGACAGAGGATGATCATTTTAATCTGCAAATCTGAAATCTGAAATCGTCCAAAATCTGAAATCTTGAGCACTATCATGACATCATAAGTCATGGGAGTAGGGGAGAAAAGGAGTGAAGAGAGGGAGAGGGAAAGACAGAGGAAAGAGGACAAAGGTTTTATTTTTTATTTCTTAAACAGTTTTATTTATTTATTTTTTTCTTAAACCTCTTTTATTTCTTTGTGTTATGGCTGGCTCAGCCCGCCCTGGGGTTGGGTGGCGCAGCATGAGGTACTAGGGATTGAGCAGCGGTCCCAGCGCTTGCATGAACTTTCCCAGGCAGGCGCTTTAGGCCACTGAGCCATCTCGCTGACCCAGGAGAAAGGTTTTATTAAAAGTTCAGGATATAAAACAAAGTTCAGGGGGCTGGGGAGATAGCTCTGCAGAATAAGCACTTGCCCAGCAAGCACAAGGTCCTGAGTTGAATCCCCAGTACTGAAAAAAAAAAAAAAAAATTCAGGATATGTACATATAAATGAATATTATGTAGCTATTAAGGATGGTGATATACATTTATATTAGCCTACAAAATTTTCTTTATATATTATTTAAGTGGAAAGTACAATAGAACTTAAGTTGTAAGAGACCCCTGAAATGTATCTTTACATAGATAAGTAGGGATATATAAAAGGGTAGAATTTCTGATTGGTGGGATTATGGTTGGTTTCAAAAACTAATTATAAACTAGGAGTGGTGGTGCACATCTGTAATCCTAGCACTTGGGAGTCTGAGGCAGGAGGATCAGTGCGAGTTTGAGACCAGCCTAGGCTACAAAAGTGAGCTCAAGGTCAGTCTGAACTGCATAGCAAGACTGTCTCAAAACAATGAAAACAAAACAAAACAAAATACCTTAAACTTGTCCATGTGTTCTAATTGCTCTACGGTGAACATGTACTATTGATACATTTAACAAATCATGCACATTTTAACAACTCTCAGCACTCCCATTTTGTGATGGTCATATAGAACTTCAGATGAAGCAAGTGTGTGGACCCTGCCTAGGAGCCTCGTGCCTACAGGAGAGCTTAAGCCAGGGGACTTGCTCACTCACACAGTGAGGAAAGCAGTGGAAACACAGAAGACTCTAGGGCCTGAGGCAGGTCAGGTCAGAGGGCATTAATCTTGGAATTGCAAGTAGTGGTTAAGAAAAGGATAGGCAGTAGTAGAAGCAGTGGAAAGAATATCTCTTATTAGAAAATGTTGGAACCTAAAAGAGATTTTGGAACACTTGCTGATGGTGGTGGTGGTAGAATTCTGAGCCCAAAGTGCTTGGTATAGCTCCTTCGGATAGGAAAGGAGTGGGGACACTGAGTTATGGTGTTCTGTAAAGTTTTACAGCTACAACAGGATGCCTCTCCATAGCAACTCTTTGAATCAGTTTCCTTACCTATAAAAAGGGAGAAATAAGGCAGGAGTGGTGGAATATGCCTGTAATCTTGGCACTTGGGAGTCTGAGGCAAGAGAATCTCTGTGAGTTCAAGGCCAGCCTGAATGACCTAGTGAGACCTTGTCTTAAAAAAAAGAAAGAAAAATGGTGATGGTGATTAAATTTACTATCTGTGATGTTTTTGAGAATTAAATGAGATAATTGTTAAAAAACATTTAGATACTGGGTATGATGGTGCACACCTGTGATCCTAGCACTTGGGAGGCTAAAGCAGGAGAATTGGTCTGAGTTCAAGACAGCCTGGGTTACAAAGTGAGTTCAAGCCCAGGTTGAACTACTTAGAGAGACCCTATCTCAAAAATAAAAACAAAATAAGGAAGATAAAACCTTCATAAAAAACAAAAAACACCTGGTTTCTTTTGGTAGCATTTATTAGACACTTCTTTATGTTGTATTCATCAGTGATTACTTTTGTGAACTATTCCACTGCATTAATACAATTTGTTTATTTCTTTACCTATTGATGGAGATTTGGGTTGTTTCCAGTTTTGGGCCATTACAAATAAGTTACTAGAAACATTCAAGTATAAGTGTTCCTGGGGACATGTTTTTCATCTAGAAATTGAACTGCCATATCATATAATAAGAGTATGCTTAGATTATCATAATTGTCCATATTTATGGGATACAGTGTGATAATTTGATACATATGTACAGTTTGCAATGATCAAATCCGGGTAATTAATTTTTCCATCACTTATTTGTGCTGGAATTCCTCTCTACTAGTTCTTCTTTTTTTTTTCCCCCTACTAGTTTTTCATAAAAAAGTCTTTTTTGTCTTTTTGAGACAGGATCCTGCTCACTATGCAGTTCAGGCTGGCCTTGAGCTCACTTTGTAGCTCAGGCTGGTCTCAAACTTGCAAAGATCTTCCTGCCTCAGCTTTCCGAGTTCCGGGATTACAGGTGTGCCCCACCACACCATGCTGAGTATGTTTAATTTTAGAAGAAACTACCCATTTTTTCCAAAATTGTTTCATTTTACTTTGTAAGGAATGGGATACAGGGATCATAATATGAAAAAGAGTGTGTGATATAGTAATGACTTGTGCTTGTGGACACATAGACATTTGGCAGGGCAACTTGATGGGGTTCACTAATGACTAAAAGGGGAGACACTATTTTCTTTTTAACAATGCCTGCCCAAGGCAGTGGGTCCTTCCCTTTAAATTCTGGTAGTATGTGTCACTTTCTTTCTATTATTAATTTATACTCATCTTAATTCTCCCCTCAGGATCATGTATATGAACTTCTCAACACCATTGATGCCTGCCAATGCCATTTTGATATTGTAAGATTCTTTGCAATTTTCTTCTACTATAAAATAGAATTTAGGAAGGGCTAGATCTAGGTTGGGCAGTGTAGTGTTGGACGGGACTGGAAGAATGGCCATTTCATTCATTCATTCTCAGAACCATGATTCTTTTGCAGAATGTTGAAGTGATAATGTACTTACATGTGAAGTAAATAAGCAGTGTGATCTAATGAATATAAGAAATATGAGTCTTAGGGGCTGGGGGGATAGCTCTGTGGCACAAGTGCCTGCCTGGCAAGTGCAAGGTTGTGAGTTTGAAACCTGGTCCCACAAAAAAAAAAAAAAAAAAAGAAATATGAGTCTTTTACTGCACCTTCCCCAATTCCCCAGTGCTACCTTATTTCCTAGCCTTCTTCTATTTTAAACTTGTTTTTAGCACCTGCAGTTTGTTTCTATTTTTCTTCTTTTGAAACAAAAACTCCCTATTTCAATGCGAACCTGTTCAGTGTCTATTTTAGTACTGTCTGGACTATGTGGCCATGCTGTCCTTGGACCTTATGTTTTCATTTAGAATCTCAACTTTGACTTCACTCGGAGTTACCTGGACTTGATTGTGACTTACACCTCAGTCATTTTGCTTCTGTCACGAATTGAGGACCGACGAGTACTCATTGGCATGTACAATTGTGCCCACGAAATGCTTCATGGGCATGGGTGAGTGAACAGGTGGCAAAGAGCCTCATCTAGGATGCTGTAAATTAGAGATGGGTACAAAAAAAATAGATTCCATGGCCTCTCATATGAGAGTTTATGATCTCTATGATGGCCCATGGAAAATAAGGTACATTTTTATATATGGTTAACAAGGACTGAGTCAGATTCCTGGTAACCGCCTATAAAAGGGAATTGAAAACTCTAGGGAAAACAAATGCACAAACCATATATATATATATATATATATATATATATATATATATATAAAACTTTTGAATTATCTGTCAGTGGATTATCCAGTTTGTATTATCTCTGAATCTCTGATCAATTTTTAATCTTGGACTGGCTTATAACCTACTTTTCAGGTTTTTAGGAAAGAGGAAGAAAATTCTTTTTAGTATTAGTGGAAATGTTAGTAAGATCCAACCTTTGTAAATAAGTAACATATGATAATATACATATATATATACATATGTATATATATATATATATATATATATATATATATATATATATATTTTTTTTTTTTTTTTTTTTTTTTTTTTTTTTTTTTTGTCTTTTTGAGACAGGGTCTCACTATGCAGTTCAGACTGACCCTGAGCTCACTTTTGTAGCCCAGGCTGGTCTCAAACTTGCACTGATCCTCCCACCTCAGCCTCCCAAGTGCTGGGATTACAGGCATGTGCCACCACGCCTGGCTGTGTGATAATATATTTGAAGACAAACATAAATGAACTTTGGACGATGTGTAATTCTATCCTTCCTCATTAGTTCAAATATAAGTATTGTGAGTTGAAAAACTGAAGACCAGAGGAATCAGAGTGGGATGTGGCAGGCACTGTATGCAAGGTGCACGTTTCCATATGTCTACATGGATACCTTGGCACATACTTCCCCCTTTATTTATTTTGATTTTTGCTTAAACTGTTACTTTTATGTTAGATGAATTTCACATCAATAAAAATAAATAAACCAAAAGGAAAAATGCAAATATAACAATTATAGACAAAACAAAAACCAAAAGATGAAAAAATATTTAAAAACTGTTGGCCCTGGCTATTCTTAAGATCTTACCACGTCCATGTGAAATAGTCTGAAACTAGTGAGCCACCCTTCCCTGTAGTTCATCCTGCCAGATGAACTACAGATAGAAAGGTCATATCATGTTCAGTTCTAAACTTAAAAACACAAAGGTGCCTTCCATTTTAGCTTCGAATATTTATGTATCCTTTTGAGTTGCATGAATATTTAAGTCCAGGTATGTCGTTCCATTTCTAAGTAGCTGACACAAATGAAGTATCCATTATATATTCAACCAGATTTTGCTTAACAGAAAGAAACATATATGGGCCTACCTCAAATTGTATAGTATGGTTGGTTCTATAATCACAGAGTAGTAGCCTTGCATGGAAACTTGGTACCAGGATATGTAATTCACAGTTTAGTGTGTCTGTCTTTGGAGCTGGTAGGGAATGCTGGCCTATGCATACATCTTTGTCCTTTAAGCAAACATTTGCATTTACATCTGACTTAAGTCTATAACTCATCTCACCTCTGCTTTCTTCCAGTGACCCCAGTTTTGCTCGTTTGGGCCAGATGGTTTTAGAATATGACCATCCACTAAAGAAGCTGACAGAAGAATTTGGGCCTCACACAAAGGCAAGATCATGGAGAGATGGGGGAGTTCTTCCAGCATAAGTGTTTGTTCCCTGTCTTAGTTACTTTTTGCTCGTTGCTGGGACAAATACCCGACACTCAAAATGAAGGAAGGAAAGGTTTATTTAGCTCACAGTTCATAGAGGTTTCAGTCCATATTCAGCTAGCCCAAGGCTGAGTGGAGCAGGGTGGAGAGCATCCAGTTCATGGAGGCAGAACAGCAGCAAAATGGCAGCAGAGGCAGCCAGTCAATCAGGGCAGCAGAGCAACAGCAACAGCTAGAGCTCCAGTCTGTCTCTCTGTCTCTCTTTATATTACCTTCAGGCTCTCCACCTTAGCTCCTGCCCTAGGCTACACCCATAATCCCAGAAGTACTTCCACCCATAATCCCATCAGTACTAAAACCCATAATCCCAGGGATCATGGATCAAGTCTCAAACTCTAGAAGTCCCCGCCCAATGACTCCATGAGGCTTTGGGGGGACAACTAGACATAAACCATAACATTCCCATTTTTGGCATTAAGGTTTCACTTGCCTTCTTCTACAGGCAGTGAGTGGAGCCCTCCTCTCTTTGCATTTCCTCTTTGTCCGGAGGAACCAGGGGGCTGAGCAGTGGCGCAGTGCCCAGCTTCTCAGTATCCTCAGCACTCCCCAGGCCATGATTAACCCTGCGAGCTCGGACACGGTGAGTTCTCTTTGCACCTATTCACCAAGGCCATATCACAGCAGGTCAGCCTTCAGGAAAAGTCAGCCTTAAGAGTCCAGTCCTCCTCGGAACATGCCTCTAGGTAGATCACTTCTTACAGCTAGAAAGTCATAGCTGGGTTACAGCCTCTGTTTGGGCCAGGATTAGTCAGTAGATACTCATAGGATGAACGAACACATGGAAGAAACTTGGCCATTAGGCATTAGTAGGAACTTAAGCCTAGCAGTCAATTAAAATGCTTTTGCTGAACTACTACACTACTACAGGTGCAAGGTCCTTCCTGCAAAGAATTTGTAGTCTAAATTGGGTGTGGTTCAGGAGGCAGAGGCAGGAGAATCTCTATGACTTTGAGACCAGCCTGGGCTAGAGTTCAAAGCCATACTGAAGGACATAGAGAGACCCTATGTTAGTGTCATGGGAAAGACATGCCATGTTGTCATAAAAACACAACTGATGGTATAAGATCAGTGATAAGCACCAAATGAATAACTTACTTATGATTTATAATTTATGCAGTATGAGAATCTACAGGAAGAAAAAGTCATGCAAGATTTTGGATCTTGTTCCTTTGTCAGTAAAAAGTATCTGAACTCAAAGAAAGAAAGAAAGAAAGAAAGAAAGAAAGATAGATTAAAATAAAATAATCTGAACTGTTAAGGAGGTTAAACCTTTAGTTTTGTGCTCCCTTCCAGCCTACACGCCCTTTCTTTTTCCTTAGTCTGCTTCCAGTGCCACCAGGATTCTCAGCTATTGGTTTATTTAAGGGTCCTAATCTTCCTTGTTAAAGTGTGTGTGCACACGTGCACATGTGTGCATGTGTGTGTGTTGGTGCTGTGGATCGACTCAAAGACTTCTTATGTGCTAGGCATGTACTCTACTCTTAAGCTACATCCTCAGCTCCCAAAGTTGATACTCAGATTCTAGATAGATTTTTTTTTCCTTTAGGAGAAGATTAGGTTAAATAATCATTTGCCATTTCTGCCTCTCTTCTCACAGATGGCTTGTGAGTATCTGTCTGTGGAAGTGATGGAGCGCTGGATTATAAGTAAGCCTCATGGGATTGGGTGGGGATCAATGATGTAGTGGCATCTTACATGGAGAGTGAGTTCTAACAGCTTTGCTCTGGACTCTACCTACCGACAGTTGGGTTTCTTCTCTGTCATGGGTGCCTCAACTCCAACAGCCAGTGCCAGAAGCTGTGGAAGCTGGGTCTGCAGGGCTCCCTGTACCTCACCCTCATCCGGGAAGATGTGTTACAGGTGCACAAGGTTACCGAGGACCTCTTTAGCAGTCTGAAAGGGTGAGAGGCATGATCTTTGGGGACTTTTAGCGTCTCAACTCACTTCCATTTTTGGTGTCTGTGAGTTCCCAAAGTATAGATGGTAACAGTTAATTCTTTTTCTTTTTCTTACTATGGCCTAACCCTAACCCTAACCCTGGGGGTGGCGCTGTTGCAGCATGTGATGCTGGGGATCAAACTGGTCTGTGCAGTTGCCTAAGCTTGCTTAAGCAGGCACTTAAGACTGCTGAGCTATCTCACCGGCCCAGTAAGGGCTAACAGTTGAAGAAGCAATTATCAAATACCTATTATTTATGAGGTGAGGTGGTACATGACTGTAATCCCAGTACTTGGAAGCTGAGGCAGGAGGATTGTTTTAAGCTCAAGGCCAATCTGAACTACAAAGTGAGACTTTGTCTCAAAAACCAAACCAAACCAAGTTAAGCCAAGTCAAGCCAAACCATACTATTTTAGGCATATAGTGGTTGGTAATACAGAAATTAAAACATGGACTCTGAAACCAGCCCACCTGGGTTTGAACTCAAGTCCTACCACTTACTAGCTGTGTAACTTTATGCAAGTTACTTTTTTTCTGTGTCATTGGGTCTATATCCTTTCCTGTAAAATGTGGGATTGTAATGCCTCCCCTGTAACTGACCTTACAGGGCTATAAAGAATGAAAGCACTATTATTTGAAAAACATGTAGAAAAGAGCCTGGTATATTAAATGTACTGTGCTTGTTAAATACAAGGTAGAATCTCTGTTGCTGAGGAGTTTATGAATTGGAAGAAATTAGGCATACTATTGTTATAGAGTGAGGGATTATGGTGTGTGAATACAAAGTGCTGTGGAAGTCTTTAGGACATGTGCACTAAATCTTGTAGGCTCTGAAAAAACCTGCAGACAGGTAGAACTAAGAGTTAAACTATTGAAAAGTACAGAAGAAAGAAGAAAAGAAGGAGAAGAAAAGTATGTGTGTGTTGGGGAGAAATGCAGGGAGTTGCATAAAGCAGAGAAAGGTGTCTTAGAGCGAGAAGATACCAAGATTAAAAATCACCACCACCACCACCACCATCATCAAAAACCCAAAACACCAAGGGCTGGGGATATAACTTAGGAGCACGGCATCTGCCTGGCAGACATGAGGTTGTGAGTTTGATTCCCACTATCCCCCTCTCCCAGAAAGTGCTAAGAATCTCATGTATTTCAGTGCATTGACTGCTCATGAAGAACATATGGAGTGAGAAGAATAAGAAACCTCTGGACACATTGCTATTTGAGGGCTAGCCAGAGACAGAGAAACCAACAAAGGACATTGAGAAGAGAGAAAACAAAAGCCCAGGGAAGAAAGCATTCCAGGAAGGATTGGTTATCTGTGTTAGGGGATGTTAAGAAAGCAAATAAAGGAGGATTGAAAAAAATTCATTGGATTTGACTATGCACATCATCTTAGTGCTCTCTTTTGCACTCTTTGGTTTTTCTTTTCTTGAGGCAGGGTCTCACTATGTAGGCCAGGTTGGCCGGAACTCATTATATATCCCAGGCTGGCTTTAAACTCACAGAAATCCTCTTGTTTCAGCTTCCTGAATGTTAGAATTGCCTGAGTTTAGTGCTCTTTTTATGAATAATTTCCATTAAGTGATGAGATTCAAGGAGGGGTTCCAGTGAGGTTAGGAGCAAATGGAAGATAAGGAATTCAGTAACTCTTGGAAGTCATTTTACTGTGAAGGGGAGAGTAGAGAAAGCTATGTGGAGGAGGTGTAGGGTTATAGGTCAAATTACCTATATTTCTATGTCTAGTGGCAAGCATAACATCCAGAAAGTAAAAATACAAAGAGAAAATTGCTTACAATCTCACCCCTGAATGTTTTGATGTCCATTCTCTAGATGCATGGATTTAGATTCATATATAAACATACAGATGTATATATATTTTCAATATTAAATGAGTAATTTTAAAAAGCAGTGGATCTACATTGTGTTTATGTCTAGTTTGCTTATTTTTTTATTTTTTTCTTGTTTCAGAAATTTTGTTTGTTTATTTTATTTTTATGGCCGGCTCAGCCTGCCCTGAGGGCAGGGCTGGTGCAGCACGTGGTGCCAGGGATCAAACCACGGTCCCTGTAGCCGCCCAAGCTTTCCTAAGCAGGTTCTTTAGACCACTGAGCCATCCTGCCGGGCCCCCTACAGAGATTTATTTATTTATTTGTTTGTTTGTTTATTTATTTATTTATTTTTGTGGGACCAGGGTTCAAACTCACGACCTTGCACTTGCCCAGCAGGCACTTGTGCCTCGGAGCTATCTCCCCAGCCTGGAGATTTATTTTTAATAGTTAAAAAATATTCCATTTTATGGTGGTAACATGATTTATTTGCCCAATCTCCAGATATTTGAACTGTTTCTCTTTTAAAAAAATCATTGTAAACAAATGCTATAATAAAAATTCTTAGGCATGTATCTTTGTGAAATTATGTAAACATATCTATAGGTAAATTCTCAGGTGTGGCGTAAGGTAAAGGTTATGCACATTTCTCACTTTAATAGCTTTTACCAAATTACTGTGTCAACAGTTGTTATGAATATTGATTCCTCAACAATATACTGTTATAAAGAATTACCTGAGGAAAAAATAAAGGGAAAAATATAAAAAAAGAAACAAAAAAATAACAAAAATAAAGTTAAAAATAATCATTGCAGGGCCGGGCGGGATGGCTCAGTGGTCTAAAGCACCTGCTTGGGTAGGCTTGGGCGGCTTCCGGGACTGCGGTTTGATCCCCGGCACCACATGCTGCGCCAGCCCTGCCCTCGGGGCGGGCTGAGCCGGCCATGGAAATGACTGAATAAACAAGCAAAGGTTCTGGAACAAGAAAAAATAAATAAATAAATAAATAAATAAATTAAAAAAAAAATAATCATTGCAAAACCAGATTAGTGGTGTAGACCTCTAATCCCAGTACTCTGGGAGACCGAGGCAGTGTGATTACAAATTCAAGCTCAGCCTGGCCAATTTAGTAACTTAGTAAGACCTTGTCTCAAAAAACAAAACAACAACAACAAAAAGTTTTGGGGATTTGCTCAGCCATCAACATTGCAAAAGCAAAAGCAATTGTTGGAGTTAAGAACCAGTAAATCTAAGATTGATAATTAAAAATTGAGAGATAACTCAGCAACATAAGCACCTGCCTAGCAAGAATAAGGTCCTGATTTCTCGTTCTGTCTCTCTCTCTCTCTCTCTCTCTCTCTCTCTCTCTCTCTCTCTCTCTCACACACACACACACACACACACACACACACACAATCACAGAGGGAGGGTATTTGGGTATATGTGAAAAACTTTTCCTTATGATTACCATTTTTTTGTTTGGATTCCCACTTGGAAGGAATGGAAGAGATATCTGAAGATTGTTTAGTTCCCCCTCACTAAGATCAGCAACTAAGGTGTATAGTGTAGGGGGTTCTTTGACGGTGATCTGTTTTGATCTTAATAACTCATGTATAAGGTATAATATATATTTTTTGTAGATGAGAAAATGCAAAGCTCGGTCTTAATGTCCCTCATTAAGAGGCTGCTCATTAACAAGAGACAGAGTTATGGATTATTCAACAAGTGCCTGCCTGGCAAGTGTAAGGTCATGAGTTCGAACCCCAGTCCTGGGGGTGGGGAGAGGAGAGGAGAGGAGAGGAGAGGAGAACATGAGAGTCTTTGAAGTCCCCCTAATGTGGTGGCCAGAGTGATGTATTGAAATACATTGAATGCAGAGCAGAGCAAACAGTCTTTGGCACTGCTGGGATCCAATGATAGGTTATTAGTAGAAAAAAAAAAAAATAGACCAAATATTACACACAAGCTGGGGAGATAACTCAGTGGCTTAAGCACCTGCCTGGCAGATATTACAAACAAACCACAAATAATGAAAAGCATTTCATTTAGTGATCCAGAAGTTCATACTGACCTCAGAGAGAGCAGCTTGCTAAACGTCAAAGGCCTTGTGGGATTCAAAGGTCACCAAGGGGTGAGGAAGTCAAAAAGGAGTTTTTTTGGTGGAGTTTATTGGCGTGGGAGAGTGGTCAAAAGTTCAGGGTTAATGGAGGGGATTTTTAGGATGAGAGAGACTTTGGACTTATTTGTTGGGAGAAAAGAATATGCTAACAGAGAGGGAGAAACTTAAGCAACTGAGAAATACCCAGTCTCAAAGTTCACTTTCAAGAGAAAGTGGGTGGGAAAGGGACCCAGTGTTTGGCCCTGAGAGCTGGGTCTATGTGGCATTTGTGCAGTGCTCCTTTGTCCCACTGAAAGCTGGACAAGGGTCTGGCCTTAAAGGCCTGCAGGTAGGAGCATAGGACAAGGACGAACCCTAGCTCAGCTTGGCCATTAAAGTCCTGTGTAATCTTGGGCAGGTCACTTCCTTTTTTTTTTTCTTGTTTCAGAACTTTTGTTTGTTTAATTATTTATTTATTTTTATGGCCGCCTCAGCCTGCCCTGAGGGCAGGGCTGGCACAGCATGTGGTGCCAGGGATTGAACCGTGGTCCCTACAGCCCTAAGCAGGCACTTTAGACCACTGAGCCATCCTGCTGGGCCCCTGGTCACTTCCTTTTTCCTGGTTATTTTTTTTTTTTTATCTACAAAATAAAGGGGGGATCAGAATGATCTATGTGTGAAGAAAACTCTATAAGTCCTTTATTAATGAGCTGGGGGAGAGGTACGAGCGGAAAAGCCCTGCTGGTGAGGGCTGCATGCGCCTCCCCAGGCAGTAGCTGGAGTCTGAGGATGCTGCTGCTGTTAACCCTGCTGTGCTTGTCAACCCGCAGGTATGGCAAGCGCGTGACAGATATCAAGGAGAGCAAGGAATATGTGACTGCAAACAGGTGAATGTGGGAATGGGCTCTGAGGGAAGGGATGGGCTGGGAATCTTTCCTGACGCGCTGTCACCCAAGCCACTGTGAATTTCCCTGTAGATCTATTCCTTTAATCCTAGAATGTTCTGCCGGGCCACAGATGCTTGTGTTTTCTTTCCCAAGCTAACGTTGGCCCTGAACCTGCTTTCTGCCTGCTACCCCTCCTAAACACAGCTCTCCTGGGTTCTGCATGTGGAGAATTGCAGAGGGCAGGGCAGGCGGTACTCTTTAGCTTCCACTTGTCTTCCGCAGCGGTCAGTTTCACTGTCAACGGCGGGAGTTTCTGCGGATGGCTGTGAAGGAGCTGGTAACTGTACTAACAGATGAGCCAGGACTGCTGGGTCCTAAGGCAAGCCAGAAAGATTAGGAGGTTTGGGATCAATGAATGATAAGGGAGGGGCTTGGCTTTTTCTCGATTTTATGTTTTTCACTCTGTGATCAATTTGTATAGGTTTATGCTGATTTCTTGAATCTTGGAGTACTCATTGCATATCTGTGTATTTTTCAGTATTATAGTACATCATGTATTATAGCTATTTGCTTATCCTATCTTCTGTTTGAGAGTGAAGTAATTGATGATAGAGCTTGCTTTTTTGTTTTAAATTATATAAAGGCTGAATAAATATTTCTAAAATTTAATATGGTGGAGATGGGGAAGGTAGTGGCCATGAATCAGTGTGGACCCACATGGGTGACTGATTCTGTGTCACATGCTTGAGGTGCTTTGTGCGTCTGTGTGTAATAGCTCCCGTCTTCCCCTTAGGCCCTTTTTGCTTTCATGGCCCTGTCCTTCATTCGTGATGAAGTCACATGGCTGGTTCGCCATACAGAAAATGTCACCAAGACAAAGACACCTGAAGACTATGCTGACTTGTGAGTGTCCGACCTGGCTAAAAACCTTGGATGGACTGGGGGAAGTGGTCAAGCGACCTGGGGAGGGCTCAGTGTGTACCTGGGAATCACTGAGTCTCGCTCACATTCCTACTCTCCTGCCTCTTCTGTTCTCTTCCTCACCCTCCCAGGAGCATTGCAGAGCTACTTTTCTTGCTGGAGGAGATCAGGGCTTTGGTGCGACGACACATCAAAGTGATACAGCAATACCACCTTCAGTACTTGGCCAGATTTGATGCTCTTGTGCTCAGTGACATCATTCAGGTGTGTTTAATTGATTATGCTTTGGAAATTGCAGAGTGACCTCCAATCATTTTCCTCTCAAAGCCATGCTGGCTAAACAGCATGCTTTGTAGCTTTGGTACCAAAAAGATTGGTTTCTTCCTCTGTATTTGTAAAAAGAACAAAACATGGATAATATCAGCAGTGTCCCCCCCCCCCCCCCCCGGTGATACTACATAGAATAGGAGAGAAGAATAAAGCCCATTTGGATGTTACCATGGCAGGGATTCCAGGAAGTTCCCTCTAGCTGAAGCTTGGCTCCTGTTTTTGGCGAGTAGCACTTCTTCCTACCTTTATACACTTACTGAGCCTGTGGTCCTAGCTTCTGTCCTGCACTTACTGACAGCAACTCCAACCTCCCTTAGAACCTGTCCGTATGTCCAGAGGAGGAGTCCGTCATCATGTCTTCATTTGTCAGCACCCTCTCCTCTTTGAATCTCAAACAAGGTAGCTGAAGGGAAGTGGGGGTGGCAGGGCATGTGCGCAGATTGATTTTTTTTTTTTTTTAAAGCTATTGGTCTTTGCCGGGCGTGGTGGCTCACGCCTGTAATCCCAGCACTTGGGAGGCTGAGGCAGGAGGATCGCTGCGAGTTCGAGACCAGCCTGGGCTACAAAAGTGAGCTCAAAGCCAGCCTGAACTGCACAGTGAGACCCTGTCTCAAAAAGCCAAAAAAATAAAGCTATTGGTCTTTGAGTCAGGAATAGGATGAGATGAGGGTGAAAAGGAGCTACTGTTCTATACAGGTAGATGCTGGGATGCTGTGCTACTGTTTCCTTTCACATTTGCTCCTGTTTTTCTTGCAGTTGATAGTGGAGAGAGATTTGAGTTCTCCGGATTGAGGCTGGACTGGTTTCGTCTTCAGGTAATGGTCTGTTTCTGTTAGTGGCCTTGTCCTGTTTCTTCCTCTCTTATGTCCCTTCTCTCTTTATTTCCTGAGCTCTGCTTTATGAACAGAGTGATGACTGGATGGGACATGGCCAAAGACAAACTGCTGAGCTAAGGCAGGGGTGCCAACTCATGCACCTTGTTTTCCCCATCCTCTTCCCATGGCTGCTGTTAGGCATACACCAGTGTGGCCAAGGCCCCCCTGCACCTGCACGAGAACCCCGACCTAGCCAAGGTGATGAATCTCATTGTCTTTCACTCCCAAATGCTGGACTCAGTAGAGAAGGTTCTGGTAGAAACTTCTGACCTGTCTACTTTCTGGTATGTATGAGTCTAGGCTTCTTTATCAATTCATTTGATCTCTTTCTTGGCCTCTGTGGTCTCCTATAATTCAGGCTGGCCTTGTGCTACCTGGATTTTATATGAAGTCCAGGCTGATCTCAAACTCACAGTGATCCTCCTGCCTCAGCCTGTCAAGTGCTGGGATTTCAGGCGTGTATCGCTATGTCTGGCATACATATTTGTTGAAAGAATTAATATCATCTCCACTTCAAAGGGCCTAGCTCTTACATTATGGCTTTATGTCTCTTCACTTTTCTCTGCAGCTTTCATCTCCGTACCTTTGAGAAGATGTTTGCAGTGACCCTCGAGGAGCCCACCATGTTGCGTTACGCCATTGCTTTCCCCTTGATTTGCACCCATTTTATCCACTGCACTCATGAAATGTGCCCAGAGGAGGTGAGTGTCCTGAACTCCAAGCCTGGCATTTTTCCAGGCATATTTCATCCTTACTCTACAAAACAAACTCAGGGGTTGGTTTTGGTACTAAGTGGAAAATAAGCCTAGGCCTATGACACGAGCCCCTTAACATCTTGGTGTTGAGTTGGCCTCTCTCCCTGCACCCCAGTTTCCTCCTCTGTAGGAAAGGGTAGCTTGGGCAAGGGGCTTTGTGGGTGGGCTGAGGAAGCAGTGGTGGCCCCGCTGATGATAACCGCTCTTTTGGTTTGCTCCTTAGTACCCTCATCTGAAGAATCACGGTCTTCACCACTGCAATTCCTTCCTGGAAGAGCTGGCCAAGCAGACCAGCAACTGTGTCCTGGAGCTCTGTGCTGAGCAGCGAAACCTGAGTGAGCAGGTGGGCTCAGGGTGTTCTTGCAGTATCGGGCTCCCACTGCCTGCCCTCTCCACCTTTGTTTTCTTCTGGGATGTTGAGTTTCCTAACTCTTCCTGAAGTGGGGTGAGGGGGGCTTTTGTGTCCTTGTGTTTATGGCCAGATTCCTTCCTTAGTGTTGTTTCTTCAGCCCTTACTCCCTTAGGACCAGACAGAAGTGTCTAAAAATACTTTTATTTGAACAGCTGCACCCCAGCATAATCGGTGTCCATTTGAAGAGAGTCCTGGGAGATGGGCTTTCAGCTCACTCTCCTCCTCCTGTCTGCTCTGTCCACGTGCTCAAGGCAGTGGCCCCACATCACCTGTCTTATCTCATCTTTCTGTCCCTTTGCACCCTGACCTGCACTAGTTGTGGGTCCTCAGGCCCCTCTCTTGTGTTTATCATCATGGCTGCTTTTTTTTTTTTTTTTTTTTCTGTCTTTGTCTTCTGGTTTTCCCCTCTCCTCTTCCTTGGCTGATTCACAGCACCTGGTCATAATTAGCTCAACCTAAATTTCAGAAAATCTGAAAATGAGGAAGTAATTTTGCTATTGCCCTGGAGTCTTGGATTTCCTAGACTTCCCACCCTTCCTGAGTTTGAGTCAGGCTTGGTATCAAATTTGGTAGAAGGGGAGCTAGGGTATAGAATACAGATACACAGTTGCATTATTGCACAACCTTTTCATGTTTTCCTGTAAAGTGAGGATGAGAATACATTCTTCAAAGAGGTATCATGAAGATTAAATAGAATACATGGAATATTTGGTATATTGTACTCTTTTTTTTTTTTTTTTTTTTTTTAAGATAGAGTCTTGCTTTATAATGAAGGCTGGCCTTGAGGTCACTATGTAGCCCAGGCTAGCATTAAATTCTTGATGATCTTCCTGCCTCAGCCTCCTGAATGCTGGGATTGTCACCTTGCCTAGCTACTTGTTAGCTCAAACATACTTGGAGTGGGAACAATCCTTGTTCTAGTTTCAGGGAAGAGGGACTATAAATATGTCTTTGAAAGACGTGTAAGGAGCTGAGGAGATAGCTCTGTGGCACAAGTGCCTGCCTGGCAAGTGCAAGGTATTGAGTTTGAACCCTGGTCCCACACACACACACACACACACACACACACACACACACACACACACACACAAGACGTGAGTAATTACTACAAGGGAGATGTAAAAATGAGCATATGGAGGGCTGGCCAGATAGCTCAGTGGACTAAAGCACCTGATTAGGCAGAGCTCAACAGCCGGGATTCCATCCCCTGGGCTCTATCTCTGGTTTGCCGTATGGGCCCCCACCCCTGGGTGTGTTGAGACAGCAGCTGAGACTGGGCATGGTGGTACGTAATCCCAGCACTTGGGAGGATCACTATGAGTTTGATCTATGTTGTGAGACCCTATAGACCCCTTACTAAATACATTTAAAAAGAAGAGTATATATATAAAGATATGTAAAAGATATGTTAATAACTCAAATATCAACAAAAGGATTAAGACACAACATATTCATGTACCAAATCCCTATAAATGAAAACATTTGGTACATATTGCAGATATTTACTAATAAAACTTTAAAAGTTAAAGGGAAATGAATAATGATCTCTATCCCTGTGTCCCTTGCTCAGTGTGTATCAGGAATGACTAAACTTAGATGTGAGTAATTGTTTTCACATACACCGGAACTTTCACAACAAAATGAGTATTAGCCCTCCAGAGACATTTTGAGTAAGTCATTAGTGATGTTGCTATTACTAATATAGTTACAACTTGGGGGACTGCTTTCAGAATTTACCACAGACATTTTTGCACTTTTTTGGGAGCTGACATACCTTTGTTCATCAAAATGGACTTGATTTGTTTTTTGGGGGGGATTGGTTCAGAGTTTGAAGTATTATTATTATTATTATTATTATTATTATTTTTAACTACAAATCTCAGCACTCCAGAAGCCTAAGATTGGAAGATTGAAAATTTGAGCCCATCTGGGCAATTTAGGAGCTTAATGAGACTTTATTAAAACAAATAATATAAACAAAGCCAAAATGAGTGATAGAGGATATAGGTTGATGGAAGGTCCTAGGTTAGGTCTTCAATACAAAAAAAAAAAAAAAAAAAAAAAAAAAAAAAAAAGTCTGACTAGAAAGTAACAAAACTAGTTTTCTCGTGTAGCTCTTGTGCTGATCTAAAAATCCTGCTGAGGGATATTTGGACATGCTCTGCATGTGTTCCTTAGTACTGGAATTAATGAAGACAATTTCAAAGTGATTCCCCGAGGATCACACCTGGATATCCAGTTTTATTTTCTATTTTCTATGTGGCTAACTAGAAATGAGGAGAGATGCAGAACTGATGTTTAAGTGAACTAGTAAGAAATATATTTCAACAAAAGAAATGGGAAGAGAACGCTGGCCACCTTGTGAACCCTGTGTTTTGGAGAGCTGTGGGGGTATAGCTAGCTCTTTTCATGAGACAATAAAAGAGTGTGGCAAGTGAGATGATTGCTCCATCTAACAAACAGAAATGTTTTCCTAGGGCTAGAAGACCATAGATGGAACAGCTGAGAGGAGTTCTTGGATCTTATTCTTTTTGTTTGAAATTTTCCATTAGGAGAGGCTCTTGGGATGGGGGAGGTGGAGTGATGCTCCAAGTCTCTAGACTCTGCTGTCTTGAGACACTGAGCCTGGCTGTGTGTGGTGAGAGATTTATAAAAACCAAGAAAGGCGAGCATGCTCCACATAGGCCCTGTTAGAGAAGAGAAGCAGAAAGCTGAAGTAGCAGAGTGTAGTGGAGAGGCCTCCCCACTGTGAGAAGGGCTGTCTGCTGCTAGTTTTTGCAGTGAGTCTCATTTTCTCCCTTCATCTTGTTTGTTTCCAAAGCTTCTACCTAAGCACTGTGCCACTACCATCAGCAAGGCCAAGAATAAGAAGACCATGAAACAGAAGCAGACTCCCAGGAAAGGAGAGCCAGAGCGGGACAAGCCAGGGGCTGAGAGTCACCGGAAGAACCGCAGCCTTGTCACCAAGTGAGGATGGGTCCCAGGAGCCTATATTAGCTACATAGGAGGTAGTGTCTCATTTGCATATGCAACGTTAAGAAGATGACAGTATGCTAATTGCCCCTGGGCACACCTTGAGAAGCTGCATCAGAGAAGGGAGAAAATGGGAGAGGGAGCTGGGTGTGTTGGCGCACTCCTGTAATCCCAGCACTTGGGAGGCTGAGGCAGGATTGTTGGGAGTTTCAGACTATCCTGGGCTAGAAGGTGAGCTCAAGGCCAGCCTGCACTGCATGGAAAGACTCTATCTCAAAAAGGAAAAGGAAAAGATAAAAAGAAAATGGAAGAAGAAAGTGACACAGGGGAAAAATCTATTTGAAGTGCTGGTGAGAAATGATGTATGGAAAAGCGCTTACATGTGAAGGTCTCCTTTTTCTGAAGTCAGCGTCAATGTGTACTGAGCTAGGCTGAGTATTCCTAGAAAGTGGAAAGGGCCCAAAGGCCATGATATCCACAGACTGTGCCAGGTCTCTAGTTAATCTTCATTTTTCTGTCCAGCATGGACAAGCTACATCAACACTTGATGGAACTGGCGCTGACGATGAATCACGTACACAGTTTCTCTGTGTTTGAACACATTATCTTCCCTTCTGAGTATCTCAGCAGCCACTTGGAAGCCAGGCTCAACAGGTACCTTCTTTCCTTGTCTAATTTGGCACAGGCTAGTAGTCCTCAACAGTGGGCTCCATTAGGTCCTTCCTGGTGGTCATGCCACATGCTGGGGAGCATGGTGCTGTCTATCTGGCATAGGTCCCAAGCAGCTCTGTGAAATGCAAGTGAGAAGAACCTCTAATCTTTTTAAGTAATTAAAAATTTTTTACCTATTTATTTGGTACAGGGTCTGGTTGTACAGCTTGGACTTACATTGATCCTCCTCTGTCTCAGCCTCCCCAAGGCTGAGATTATAGACATAGACCATTGCAACCAGATTCAGTGACCTGCAGGGCACACCCAGGGTTCCAGGGCCAGCACCATATGCAGTACCGAGGATTGAACCTGGGTCCTTGTGCCTGCTAGGCAGGAGCTTAGACCATGCTCTATCTTCTCAGCCCTCTATAAGTGATTCTGATGAACAGCCAGAATTAACCACTCTTAGTTTAGGACAGCGAACAGAGATTTCCAGGCAACAGAACTATGTTGACATCCAGACCATGAGAAATAGCATTGGAGTGGGATGTCTAGCTCATTTGAGCCAGTTTTCTTTTGTGCTAAGTAAAGATAATGAGATTTATCTTATAAATAATTGAAAATTACCTGTAATGGAGAATTGGTAGACAACTAAAAATAATTATGAGTTCAGTGTTCCTCACATATGACAGGCCTTAGTCAAATAAATTTCTCTTTGTCCCACATTCCCTTTTTTCCCTAAAATAGGAATAGTACCCTTTATGTTGGAAGTGAACACTGAAGTCATCAATTAGGGAAGAATTGTGAATGATCCCTCAGTCTTCTGTATTTTGTTGTGGAATATATGACATAATCATACAGTTATTCAACAAGCATTTATTGTACACTGACTATGTCTTTGAAATGTTCTAGAGGCTGTTGATCCTGTAGTACACAAAACAGATAAAAATCCCTGCCCTGTGAAATTTACCTTTTATTGGGGGAGACAGACAAAATAAAAAAGCAGAGCAGGTGGTAGATTATGTGGTGATAAATGCTTGTGACTAGAAAGAGAAAACAGGAAAAGGGGATGGAAGTAA
Organism: Myocastor coypus; assembly: GCA_004027025.1. NCBI lineage: Eukaryota > Metazoa > Chordata > Mammalia > Rodentia > Myocastoridae > Myocastor > Myocastor coypus. Next base: position 78,561 of record PVJA010002470.1, on the reverse strand, counting down.
GTGTGTGAATGTGTGTGTGTGTGTGTGTGTGTGTGTGTGTGTGTGTGTTTTGCCGTTTTAGACAGGGTGGCTAAGGAAAGTCTCCTTGAGAAAGCAGCATTAGAGAAAACCCGAAGGAATCAAGGAAGCCAGGCTTGTAACAATCACAGGGTTAAGCATTCCAGGGAGAGGAAGTAGTTTCTCCATTACTCTCAGGTAGGAACATGCCTGGCTCATTTGAGGGATGTGGAGGAGGCTGGTGAGGCTGCCACAGAAGGCCTGTGAGAGAAGGGAGAACATGAGGTTAGAAGGGGCCATGGAGGGGCCTGGCATGAAGGTGCTCTTGTGCCGTTGTAAGGACTTGGGCTTTTTATCTGAGATACAGCCCTTGGCTAGTACTGAGCAGAGCTGGAATAAAATTTGTCTCTGTTTCACTCTGGCTGTATTAGCAGGAGCAAGGACTTCTAGAAGCCAGGAAACCAGTTATGAGTCTGAGGGTTTTTTTTTTTAAAGAATTATTTATTTATTTATTTTTTCTTGTTTCAGAACTTTTGTTTGTTTGTTTATTTATTTTTATGGCCGGCTCAGCCTGCCCTGAGGGCAGGGCTGGAGCAGCATGTGGTGCCAGGGATTGAACCATGGTCCCTGCTGCCTAAGCTTTCCTAAGCAGGTGCTTTAGACCACTGAGCCATCCTGCCAGGCCCGAGTCTGAGTTTTGATTCTGGGAGATTTAGACTTATTTTTCAATTAGCCCTTTACTTGAGTGCTGTGAAATTAGTTTTCATTGCACGCATATTAGCTATATGAGGAAGTATCTCATTTGCATATGCAATGTCAAGAAGATGACAGTGTGCTAATTGCCCATGGGCACACCTTGAGAAGCTGTGGTGCTTTACAGGCCCTGGAGCATATAAATATGATAATCTATTTTTTTCTGAATGTCTCTGACTCTTGTTTCATCACTGTTCCCAAAGCCACAAGGCTGGCCTAGGTGTCTAGCTTCAGTGAAAACTTGAAAATGCACTGGCTTTGCTCTTAGTTTGCCCTGTCCAGTGGTACTGGAAAGATGTTTTCACTTTCTTCTGGGGAGTAGGCTCTCCTTCCTGCACAAACATTTTGCCAAAAATGCCAAACAAACAAAAATTCCCAAATACCTTTTGTGGTTTCCAGAGAGTCTGAAAAACTCATTTACACTGAAGTGCAGATAACTGACAAAGGTTTAAAGTGAGAAGCTCTGCCTCCTTCCCTGGCTTTACCTTTTTACAAGGAAGAAAACCTTAAGTCAGGTGACTGACCCTAATTGTGAAATCCTTAAGGGGGAGTTCCTGGAAGGAATTGGGGGCTGCTGGGGAGGGGTCTTCCTCAAGAGCTCTGTTCATCCATAGACTGTTGTCTCATTTGTAAATTCCAGCAAGCTGTGATTCAAGGCTGCGAATAACAGCTTCTCCTGATGGTGCCCTGTCTGTTTTTGATCTCTTGTTTGAGATGTTATCAGCTACCACTGTGTAAATTTAGTGTTAGGCAAATGGTAGAAGCCAATAGAAAAAGTAGTTTGTGTTCACCAAAATAATTACGCACCTTCCTTAGCCTGCCTTCAGCCCTCAATATAGGTGAGATGCTTCTGTGGCCCTGCCCTCACCTTTGAAGCTATATTAATTGGGTCTTTTCACTCTTTTGGCCCTGGCTCATAACATACAACACCTTAGCACATGATTTATTATTCATTATTATTTTAAAATTATTTAAAATAATATTATTAGCTGGGCGTGGTGGCTCACGCCTGTAATCCCAGCACTCGGGAGGCTGAGGCAGGAGGATTAGTGCAAGTTCGAGACCAGCCTGGGCTACAAAAGTGAGCTTAAGGCCAGCCTGAACTGCATAATGAGACCCTGTCTCAAAAAAGACACACACACAAAAATAATAAATTAAAAATATTATTATTTTAAAATTTATGTAGTGAGATACAGGGTCTCACTACACAGCTTGGACTCATAGTGATCCTTCTGTTTCAGCCTCCCCAGGGCTGGGATTATAGGTGTGTACCACTTGGTTTTGGTGGCCAATATAGCATGTGGTACTAAGCATTGAACCCAGGTCCTTGTGCTTGCCAGGCAGGGGCTTACACTGCTGAGCTATCTCTCCAACCTGAAATGGGGATAATATTGTCCCTATCTTATTGATTTGTTATGAAGTTTAGATGAAATGCTGCATTCCCTAAAATTACAGCACTGTTCCTGGAACACAGGATATACTCAACAATTGCTGTTGCATTTATCATTGTGATTGCAATTATGATTTTTATCACCTAGAGCCATCGTGTGGCTAGCTGGCTACAACACCACAACTCAAGAGATCCTAAGGCCTTCTGAGCTGTTGGCAGGAGTCAAAGCGTATGTTGGGTTCATACAGTCACTGGCCCAGTATTTGGGTGCAGATGTGTCCAGAGTCATCCGCAATGCTCTTCTGCAGCAGACCCAGCCCCTGGACTCGTGTGGCGAGCAGACCATCACCACACTTTATACAAACTGGTGAGTGCTGTGTGTCCTCCATACCGTCTTACCCACCCCCACCCCCACCCCTGCATCAGCAGCTTTTTCTTTACATGAGAAGGCCTCCAGTCCCAGGCATTTTGCCTTCCAGATCATGGACCCTCAAAGGCTTGTTTTTATTTGAGGACTGGAATAATAAGAACAGGGCAACCCCAAACCCCTTTCTTTCCACCAAGAGGTTTCCTTCTAACCTTCAATATAGCACCCATCAACCTATTGTGCAGCTGCTTGACCTCTTTCCTCTTAATCTCCTGTTTTATTTTTAGGGGGGGTGGGGAGAAGGCAGATTTTTTTTTTCCTTTTTTAAACTTTATTTATTTATTTATATTACGGCAGGCTCAGTCATAATATAAATGGGCTCCAGCTGAGGTGGGAGCTGGCACAGCATGTGGTGCTGGGGATAGAACTATGGTCCCTGCAGTTGCCTAAGCTTTCCTAAGCAGGTACTTTAGGCCACTGAGCTATTTCACTGGCCCATAATCTCCTGTTCTTTTTTTTTTTTTTTTTTTTGTATTTTTGAGACAGGGTCTCAATGTGCAGTTCAGACTGGCCTTGAGCTCACTTTGGTAGCCCAGGATGGTCTTGAACTCACATTGATCCTCCTGTCTCAGCCTCATAAGTGCTGGGATTACAGGCGTGAGCCATCACACCTGGGTTAATCTTCTGTTTTTAACCTTCTAGGCAGGCACTTATGCCTCTTTTTGAGACAGGGTCTCGCTATGCAGTTCAGGCTGGCCTTCAGCTCACTTTTGTAGCCCAGGCTGGTCTCTAGCTAGCATCAATCCTCCTGCCTCAGCCTCCCAAGTGCTGGGATTACAGGCGTGTGACACCACGTCCTGCTTGCCCCCAGCTTCTTAACCTTCCTTTTCTGCATTCTAACTTTTAATGGCAGATGACCTCCCTTGCTCTTTTTGGTATCCTCTTAATTCTCTTCTTGCCTTAGCTTCTCCCTTTGAGAACCATTCCGTCTCTTCCCTTGTCTCCAGAGCACTGTCTCTTCATCTCCACCTGTGACCGTGCCAAGCTTACTAGATTGCTCCAGATGGGGAGGAGGTCTCCTCCCTACCACTGAAAAAGTTTCCTTTGAAATTTATAAGGAAACGAGAGCCAAGTTCCTATCTCCCCAAGCCACTGGGTGGCGCCTTTAATCTAATAACAGCTTTGCAGGCGACGTTTCAAAGAGGAGCCTTACCTGCCAACCCTGTGCCCCCTGCTGCCAGGAGGGAAGAATAAAATTTGGAAATATAAGTAACAGTGGGACCCAGGCGGGTACCATGAAGACGTCATATTCTAGTGAGAAACTTGAGAGGTTGGAGTGGGACTGACCTCCTCTAAAAGGGACAGCCACTGCTTAGCACCTTATTAAATGTGCTGCCTTATTAAATTCTTCCTTTTTTTATGTACAAACTTTGTTTCAAAAAATTGACAACTAATCAAAATTAAAGGACAAAAATATGTTTGGTTGCTCGGTTCAGTTCTGGTGATTAGCTTGTGATCTCAATAAAATATAGGCAGAAGCTGGTGCCTGAGGGGCAGAGGTTCATCAAACCCTCCTCTGCCACCCCAGGCTGGAGCCCAGCTGGAGCCCAGTCCTTGCAACATTGCTGAGAAGTGAGGGTGGAGTTTTGGAGGTTGGGTGGCCATTTCTGGGGGGGCTTCTCTGCTCAGGAAACTTGACAGGAGCCTGGCTTCCATGATTCTGGATCTTCAGTACAGCATTTTCACACTAACTTACTTTATTTATATTATGGCCCACTCAGTATGCCCTGGGGCTAAGAATTGAACCAAGGTCCCTGCAGTTGCTTGCCTAAGCTTGCCTAAGCTGGTGCTTTAGAACGCTGAGCTATCTTGCTGGCCCCAATATAGCATTTTCATTGGAGAGGTTAGGGCTAAGTACATTTCAGAGGAGTCCCTATTAAGTTATTTTGTGTTCTTTTCTGCTAGCGGTCTAACTTAGAGCCTTGTACATGCTGTATACTCTTAGCTCCCAGTGGATTTATTTTTGTTGTTATTGTTACAGGTTTTCACTATGCACCTTGCACAGCATGTGGTGTTGGGGTTTGGGCCTGGTCCTTGCCCTTGCCAGTCAGGTGCTTAGACCACTGAGCTATTTCTGGGTTCCCCAGTAGTGTTCTTTGTTTGCTTTTTGTCATTTTTTGAGACTGTGTCTCTGCTATGTAGTTTTGGCTGGCCTTGAGCTCACTTTGTAGCTTAAGCTGGTCTCAGACTTGCAGGGATCCTCCTGCCTCAGCCTCCTGAGTGCTAATGTTACAGATGTGGGCCACCACACTTAGCAAGGGTGTGTGTGTGTGTGTGTGTGTGCGCGCGCGTGCGCACACACACACACACACACACACACACACACATGCACGCATGCATATGTTTTAAATTCCCAGGTTGGTCTGGACTGACCTGCTAGAGGTGAGGGAGGTGGAATGCAATTGTTGGATAAGGGCAGGGCCTGAGGGAAAGGTGTAGTCTGCATTGGACAACAGACTGGAGGCAAAGTGGACTTATATTGCTGCTGGTTGTTTCTAATCCAACAGCTGATGGTGTTTATTAGATCCCTCTATTGTCTTCTTTGAGCCTTCATGCCTCTGTCTTAGGAGTTTTCCTTCCTAAGCCCAGTGGTGGTGTAGGAAACAGTGGTAGGGAGAGCAGAGTGGATGCTAAGCCATGCTTTCTTGGCCAACCTTGTAGGTACTTGGAGAGTCTGCTCAGACAGGCCAGCAGTGGGACCATTGTCCTCTCCCCAGGCATGCAGGCCTTCGTCAGTCTTCCCAGAGAGGGTGAGCAGAACTTCAGCGCAGAGGAGTTCTCAGACGTCTCTGGTGAGTGCAGAGCCTGGGCTCCTTGTCGAGGAACTGAGCCTTTTCTCTCATATAATACCTGTAAATCTTATCTCAATTATTCTGCCTTTGCAGAGGCCCGTACCTCATTCTCTTCTGTATCTCTAGGGAGCCTGCTGGACTTTGTGGACAACAAAAACAGATTCTGAGCAAGTCCAGAATTGAGGAGAGGCCTTTGGGGTGGAGACTGAGAAGGAATGGGAGAGCAGTTTATGAATTAGGCAGTGACACTCAAGTTACTAAGGGGATGTATGTTTCAAAAGGTGGAAAGTGTATCTTCTCTCTTTCCATTAAGAATAAAGGAGAAGCATATGTAGTAACAGGTAAAGGATAAAGGGTAAGGAGGGCATCTCTTGCTTGGAGTGATGGAACAGTGGTCTGATACCAGGGTGTGCTCCTCCTTGGGCTTGAGCTTTAGGGCGCTAGCCAGTGTTTAGGTTGAGGTGTTTAATGCGGTAGTCAGGATGATGAGATGATGAGTGGGATTAACTGTGAGCCAAGCTGTAAGCACTTACACATACTAACTCACTTAGTCCTCACCATAGCCTCGAGGTTGATACTTTGTCTTTTGAGACATGGCCTGATTATGTAGCTTTGGCTGGTCTCTTTCTTTCTTTCTTTCTTTCCTTGTTTGTTTGTTTGTTTGTTTCTTTCTTTCTTTCCAGTACTGGGGATTGAGCTCAGGACTTTGCACTTGCCAAGCCAGTGCTTATCTACTAGCTATCTCCCCAGCCCATAGGCTGGTCTTAAACTTGCAATCTTCTTGACTCCTGAATGCTGGGATTACTGGAACTACTCGTAGGTATCACCTTGCCTGGCTCTAGATATTATTATTCTCATTTTTCAGAAGAAGACGCTGAAGTATGAGGAAGTTAAGGTGCTTGCCTGTGTTGATGTATTTATAAATGATAGGACTGGGATTTTTGGCTCAGGTAGGCAAATTCCAGAACAGTGGAGGGCTGCATCGCAGCGTGTGGAAGCGCTTTTGTGTTGGAAGGAGGGAAGTAAAAGACAGGCAGTGAGTGAGTTGGGAAGCTGTTCTCATTATACAGGGCTTGAAATCAGAGAGATCCTTTTTTTTAAAAAAAGTACTGGGGATTGAATCCCGGGAGTACTAAGTTACTAAGCTACATTGTCTGTCTGTCTGTCTGTCTGTCTGTCTTTCTATATTGAGACAGTCTCAAAGTTGTCACTAAATTGTCCAGTCTAGCCTCTAACTTGCGATCCTTCTGTCTCAGCCTACCACCATCAGAGTCATTACCACTGCCAACTGAGTAATTCACATACTATCCTACTTCTTCGTTCTCTCTCTTGCCACTGTTGAGATCATGGGTTGTGCATGGTATCTGGGACAGACAGAAGATGTTCTAGTGACCCATACCTCTTCATTTTGCTCCTCATTTAGAGACTCTAAGAAAACCAGGGTACAGTGGTACCTCAGTTCATGAGCTTAATTCTATCTACAATTTTTGTCACAAACTGAACTGGACAAGAACCAAATCGAATTCAACGGTGGGTTCGTTCTGTTTTCCAGTTCTGCCTTTTCTTTCTGTTGTCTTAACCCCATCCGTATGTGGTCTCCAGTCTACCTGCTAGAGGTTTGAGATGCCCCTTTCTCCTCAACTCTACCCACAAGCTGTAGGCAGCCTCTAAAATCCACTTTTGGACTTGCTGACAACTGACAAGCAGCAGGAGGTAATGCTTATTCCCCCTGTTACCACCCCCACCCCAATTTCCTTTGGTTGTCATGGTGATGGGGCAATGCTACTGTAAAAATAGAAAGATAGAAAGAGAAGGATGCTCTTGGGTTACTAGCTGAGGGTAGAGAAGACTGGAATACGGAGGTTATGTGTATCCATACCAGCAGATTAATGTGCCTTCTCTCCAATGGCTCCAGTAAAGACAATTCTGTCCCTCTTTCCCACTGTCAGCTGTCTTAGTGTTGCCTAAATCTACCTGTTAAAAAAGAATAATTGACCAGTTAGGAAAGCCTATTACAATTCTCAGCTCAGTTCTTCCTGTGGTAGATAGGCAACTCTGAAAATGTGCAATGTCTGCTCTGACTAAGGCTCTGTTAGCTGTGACCAGGTCTTCTTCCTCTGTTGTTGGCAGAAGGAGAGATCAACTGGCCTTGCTTCCAGAAACCTGAGCTTTGGGTTTCTATTCTTTCTGTACTCTGATGAGCGATATTCCACTTGTCTATCTTCTGCTGGTCTCTTGTGATTGTTCCTTCTGGCCTTTTATGTTTTTTCCTGAGGGGATGGCCCATAGCCAAAGTTCCCTCCTATTCGTTGCTAGCATTTCCCACATGGGATTTCTACAGACAGGTTTTATTTAATCCACTAAGGGCAAGAGCAGGCTAAGTAGGGAAGGATAAGGTATTCAAGAAGTATAGATTTAGAGGAAAAAGGACCATGGCTCTGGAGATACATGTCGATTGTGAAAATAAAGAAGTCAGCTCAAGAAAAGGAAAAGTTGGGCCAGTGAGATGGCTCAGCAGTCTAAAGCGCCTGCTTAGGCAAGCTTAGACAACCACAGGGACCACGGTTCAATCCCCAGCACCACATGCTGTGCCAGTCCCACCTGCAGGGCAGGCTGAGCTGACCATAATTAAAAAAAAAAAAAAGGAAAAGTTGGACAATAAGATATGAAGTGAGGGAACAGAGGAAGGCAGATCAAAATCTGTACCCTGGAAGAGGAAAACATTGTCTCTGCAAAGACAGGGCACTGTGGTGCAGAAACAAGGAGGCATTGCCCTGGGTTTTTGGACCCAACCTGATGTGATGAGGTGACCTCGTTTATAAAACCATGATGAAATGACAGTTTCCCAGGCAGAGGGCTCTTTATAGCTAGCACAATGAGAACCACTTATTCATATATATCCTTATAGTTTTCTGAGCTGTATAATGTTACTTGCACATCACTTGTGTGAGGAATGCATGGAAGATTATAATTTCTTCATTTTACAGAAAGGTAAACAGGTGCAGAGAGGTTCAGTGACTTGTTTGAGGTGGTCAGTCTTAGCAAAACCAGTATAGGGAGGAAGGCATGAGTAAAAACTAGTATCATTTGAAGGAGCTTGGGAAGGTACAGATTCTTACAAGAAAATTAATAGATGGGGTCTGGGGAGATAGCTCTGGCACAACTGCCTGCCTGGCAAGTGCAAGGTCATGAGTTCAAACCCTGGTTCTGCCAAAACAAAAACAAAAACAAAAACAAAAACAAAAACAGAAAATTAATGGTTACCATTTGTAGTAAGTCTTGGTTTGAATTTTGGTGGGAGTAGGTAAGATATCCTATGGACAGGTCAGAACTGTCATCTGAATATTGGATTTTAGACGATTTTTTAAATTCCCTGACTTTCCACTTCCTTTCTTTCTTGGACAATGTTTGATTGATTGATATTGGAGATTGAACCCAGGGCTGAACTACATAGCCAGCCCTTTAAAAATTTCTTTCTTTGGGCCCGGCAGGATGGCTCAGTGGTCTAAAGCGCCTGCTTGGGGAAACTTGGGCGGCTTCAGGGACCGAGGTTCGATCCCCGGCACCACATGCTGCGCCGGCCCTGACCTCGGGGTGGGCTGAACCGGTCATAAAAATGAGTGAATAAACAAACAAAGGTTCTGAAACAAGAATAAAAATAATAAATAAAATAAAAATTAAAAAAAATTTCTTTCTTTTTTTTTTTTTGTGGGACTGGGATTCAAACTCACGACTTTGCACTTGCTCAGCAGGCACTTGTTCCACAGAGCTATCTCTCCGGCCCTAAAAATTTCTAATATAAAAAAAGCTAATAAAAATTTCTAATAAAAAACTTCTTAAATTTTTGAGACAAGGTCTTAATGAATTGCTAATTTTCCCAGCTGATCTTTTGAATTTGTAATCCTTTTGCCTCCTACCTCAGCCTTTCAGAGTGCTGGGATTGTAGGCATGAGCTACCATGCCTGGCTAGACAGCATATTAAATGTTCAAATCACCCTGTAGCTGTTGTACCAGTGCTCTAATATGTTTGAAATCCCACTTGGGACCTCTGAAACTATTCCAGAGATGCGGGCCTTGGCTGAGCTCCTGGGTCCCTATGGCATGAAGTTCCTGAGTGAAAACCTGATGTGGCATGTGACTTCTCAGATTGTGGAGCTGAAGGTACTGTGGACCCCCTTCCAAAAAATATAGTCTCACAAACAAACCATCCTGCCATGGGGGTAGGGGTAGGTGAAGGAGACTGAGGGGAAGATAGAACATTTGACCTCTTTTCTTTCCTGCTTAATTTCTCTGTGTTCTTGAGCTGCAGAAGCTGGTGGTGGAAAACATGGATACCCTTGTTCAGATCCGATCCAACTTTAGCAAGCCAGACTTGATGGCATCTTTGCTGCCCCAGCTGACAGGTAAACACCTTCTTCTGTGTTCAGGAGGAATTAGGGGAGCAGCATTGTGAATGGAAGGGTTTTCAGGGATCTAGGGGTTGAAACCTTTGCTTTTCTCCCAAGTTCTTTTCCCTAGCAACCTTTTTCCTCAGGGGCTGAGAATGTGTTGAAGCGTATGACCATCATTGGAGTGATTCTCAGTTTTAGGGCCATGGCCCAAGAGGGACTTCGGGAGGTGAGTAGGACGAAATTGCCTGCAAGAGAATCAGTCAGTGCTGTGGTAGGATTTATGGGAGAAGTTGTGGAAGAGATTGGTGAGCCCTGACTCTAGGCTGTTTAAGTTAGCAGGGGTGCTGGAAGATCCCTATGGATGGATGAATGAGCTTAGGAAACAAGATGTGTAAATAGAGGAACAGATTGGAAAGCTGGCAGGTTCTTTAAGTCATGGCCCCCTTCCTATCTGTTTCTACCTGGTTTTGGAGGTGCTGGCTTTTGTACTGTGGATTCACTTGTCTTTTCTTCCTCCAGGTTTTCTCTTCCCATTGCCCATTTCTCATGGGTCCCATTGAGTGCCTGAAGGAGTTTGTCACCCCAGACACAGACATCAAGGTATGGGGTGTAGAGATGAGTCCAGCCAGGAGGCTTTCCCTGTGGGCAGAGGATGTGTAGCTGGGATTTTTTTTTTTTTTTTTTTTTGGGGGGACTGGAGTGTGAGCTTACAACCTTGTACTTGCCCAGCAGGCACTTGTGCCATGGAGCTATCTCCCCTGTCCCTGGTAGCTGGGATTTTGAAAGGAGAAAATAGTCTGAAGGACATTTTAGGAACAAGGGCCCTGATTCAGGCAGGAGAGCTGGTTAGGCAGGCTTTTTAGGGGAGAGGTAGGGCAGATCTGGGGACACTTGAGGGGTACAGAGAGAAGTGGAAGCCCTGTGAGAATCTGGGAAAGATTCTGAACAGAAAGAGACGAGACCTGGGATGTTGCAGGTAGGTTTTTACTTGAAATAAGCGACATGCAAACTACATGTCAAGCTATGTGCAAACAGGCTCCTTCTTTGCACAGGAGCTTCGGTGATTTACGAGATTTGCTTCTTTGATTCATTGCCCCTCTGCCTTCAGTTTTGTTTTCCTGGCCTTTTCTCTCTCTCAGTTCTTAAGCTCCCCCCATCCCACTTGCCCATCCCAGGTCTGTGTCAAGGGCCTCAGGGCCCACAGCCTCAGGAGACAGGCAAAGAAAAATGGCTTCTGCACACAACCTGAGTTTGGTGTCCAATCCCTACCCCACTCCACCTTGTTCTGTCAGCCAGCTTGTCATTTGCATTATCTGGAGCAAAACAATGTGTTACACAGGAAGTGCAGTCCAAGCCTTGGGAGGGACAAGGTCCTTCTGACACAAAGGAGAGGCATCTTCTCTTATTACTGATCTTTTTAAAGGAAAGAGTTCTGATACAAGGGAACTGATGAGGTGTGGGGCTGGGAATAGCTCAGTAGAATAAGCACTTGCCTGGCAAGCACTGGGACCTGAGTTCAATCCCCAGTTCTGGTGGGGGAGGGGGAGAACTGGTGAGTAGGAAGAGTTAAAATTGGATGTTCAGAAAAGTGTACTTTTCAAAAGTTAGGAACTTCCATCTCTGTCCTTCTGAAATTGCCTGCCAGTCATGTGGCCATTGAGGCAGTGAAGGCTGAAGGTCAGGGCTTCACTGGTTGGCTGTCCCTCCTGAACAGTCTTTGATTTTCTCGCTGAGACAGGATTTCTGGCAGCTCCTGATGTTGGGCTGACTTTTCCAGCCTGGCAGGAGCTTGTTCGCCTGGTATCTGTTTGGCAGCTCGTATCTTTAGGCTCTTTCCCTGTGAAAATCAGCAGGTGGGGGCAGAGAAGGGAATGACATGGTCATGAGAGGTGCTGTTATGTCTTTAGAAGGCTGATAAGATTAGAAGAGAAAAATGAGACCACTGTCTGATCAACTCTATTGAAGACAGCAGTGTGCAATAAAATAACCAGTGTTGAATGCCTATTAAAAACAAATGAGACCCCTGTAACCATTCTTTTTCTCTGAGAAACCAGTTCCCTGATCTCCTTGTCTATGGCTAGGACAAACAGGGTCATCCAGATTGTAGAAGATGGCTGAGATTCCGGTTCCATGGGTCAATTGTGTGCATATTGTAATGTCCTGGGGGCGGGGAGTATGCCATAAAGATGCATTACTTAACTGTTCTTCATTGAAACAATTATTCTTGCTATCTCAGGACACTTGAAGGGTCTTTTTTTTTTTTTTCAAAAGGGGTCTAAGTACTTGGTGTTGGAGTACAGGTTTGGGGCTGTGTCCTGGGAACTTGATTCAGTATTAGTCAATCTTTATTCAGTGCTTCCTATGTGATTAGCATGGTGTTGAACTATTAGAGAGGTTAAAGAAAAAGGCACAGTTCTTGACTTTAAGATAAAGGAAGAATTAGTCATTAGGGCACAGTTGCTTGACACTTGTGGTCTTATTTAATCTTCATAATAGCTCTGTGGAGTAAATACTGTTATTCCAGTTTTATGGATGAGAAAACTGAGGCCCGAAGAGGTTAAGTAACTTTAACTCAAAGTTATACTGTTAGTAAGTTGTATCACTAAAATTTGAGCCCAGATTTCTCTTCCTCCAAAGTTGCCTTTGCTTTTCACTATGCCAAGGGGTGTAAACATTTTCGTTTATTTGATGAGGTAAGTCATGCATCTCCCATCTCTTCCTCTGAAATGATAACTAATACCAGGTGCTGTGCGGGAGCTGTGATAGGTCAGTGGTATCAGTTTAGGGAGGAATAGAAGGGTTCAGGCCTAACCACGTCAGAGGAAAGGAGATTTGAGTTAAGGGAAAGGGTTGGCTGTCTTATGCAGATATAGGCAGAGGAAAGGAAGGGACACTAGAAGAAGGGAAAGATGGGAACCAAATTGAATGAAGGAAACTGTAGTTTTGAGACAATAAAATAAATTACCTTGACGTCAACTGAATAAAACATTTAGGGAATAGGGTTGAAAGTTAAATTTGTACCATGGAATGTCCTAAATGCCAAGCTAAAGTACGTGGAAGTTTTTTCCCTGGAGGCTAGGAAGAGCTATGAAAGGAATATCTAGGAAACAAAAAAAAGCACACCAAAAGTTTTAGATTTGTGATTCAAAAGTTGAATATAGTGGAAAGCACCTATGTTCCCAGAACTCTGGTAGGTTGAAGCAGAAAGTTTGCAAATTTGAATCCAGCCTGGGAACTTAAGAAATTTAGCAAAACCCTATGTCAAAATAAAAATTCTAAAAGGGGGTTAGAGGTGTGGCTCAATATGAAGAGTGGCATGGGGTGTGTGTGTGTGTGTGTGTGTGTGTGTATTTTTGTGACCCTTGAATCTGGCTGCTCATAGCTTCTGACAAGCACTTTTCTCCTGGGATTCCTCTTGGGAATGCTGTTTTCTTCCCTACCAGGTAACCCTGAGTGTCTTTGAGCTGGCATCTGCTGCAGGGGTGGACTGTGACATTGATCCAGCCCTGGTAGCTGCGATTGCCAATCTGAAAGCTGGTAAGGTGGGGCAAGAGAGGAAGTCTTATGTCATACTTTTGGGTGGAAAAATCTCAATATCAAAGAAGCTTTTATTTGTAATTGTGAATTCAGAGGATATAAATTGGGAGGTAGGAAATGTTTAAAGTGTAGATCCTAATCTCTAGAAAATACTTTCATGCATGACTGTGGTCTCACCTCAGGTTCCACCCCATTGGAACTGAAGTTCAGCTGAAGAGTAGTTCTTGGCCAGAGTCTGTTTGATGCGTAGCAAGTGTTCAAAGGAATTTATAATTGAGGTGGGAAGATGATATTAATGCACATGAATCAATGAGAGAACAATTCAAAGTAGTATATGATTCCACGCTAAGTTGTGTGGTAGAGTATCTAAATTCCATACAGTGATCTTGTGCTCTTCCCTCCCACATAAAATCACTTTGACACTATCCACTCCTTCCCCAATCTCAGACTTGTCTCTTATATCTTCCATAACACATTTTCTCTGATTAGCATGTTCATTCTTAACATACCCAGAACAGAGTACACCCCAGGAGCTGATATTAAGCCCTTTCAAGATGACAAGATACACCCTTCCCTTCTCTCCTGGTTGCTGAGACTCTTTTTGCCCTTTCTGCCCCCGCCCCCACCCCTTCAGGGCTCTGGCGGATGTCTTAGAGCCCTTGGCTGAGAGTCCTGCTTTTCTCAGGGGAGGCCTCCAAGACTCAGGTTATCCCTCTACATGGATGTCAGTTCTGTCTCCTTCAGTAATAACCTGCCTGCAGTGCTTGATAGTGTCAATAGATATTTTCTCACATTAACATAATTTTGTACAATGGGGTTCCCATGAAGACAGCCCCTGTTTGCCAACCTTGTTGCTTTTCTTTTTTCCTGTCACCAGATAACTCATCCCCTGAAGAGGAATACAAGGTGGCCTGCCTACTCCTGATCTTTCTTGCGGTTTCCCTCCCACTGCTTGCCATGGACCCTTCTTCCTTCTATAGCATTGAGAAGGATGGTAAGGAGTAGGTTTGAAGGATCTGTGCTGTCTAGGTTTGTGTGTGGGGGTGGAGTTGAGACAAACAGGACAAAGACACCCAAAACATAGAGAGCTCTGATAGAGGTAGAAGTTTCTGTTTCAAAAATCATGTCAGTGGGGCTGGGGAGATAGCTCCGCAGCACAAGTGCCTGCCTGGCAAGTGCAAGGTCGTGAGTTGGAAACCCGGTCCCACAAAAACAAAACAAAACACATGTCAGCTTGGTGTGTCTGCACATGCCTATAATTTCTGTGCTCCAGAGGCTGAGGGAGGAGAATCATGAACCTGAGGCCAGCCTGAGTTACCTGGTAGACTATCTCAAACACCACTGCCACCAACACACTTCTATAACAAATAAACAACCATTGGAGAGTCAACGATAAATTTTTATTTCAGCCAAACAAATGTCCTACTATCCTTCCTTTAACCTCCAACTGTCTTCTAGCCCTTTTAGTATCAAATAGGAGAGGCCCACACTGAAAATATAAGAAATTATCACCTGGTGATTGGCTCATGTCATCATTTTCCTGTGTCACTCCCTCTCTGTCCGTAATAACTAGGTTACAACAACAACATCCACTGCCTCACCAAGGCCATCATCCAGGTGTCTGCTGCTCTCTTCACGCTGTACAACAAGAACATTGAAACACACCTCAAGGAGTTTCTAGTGGTGAGTGGGTCTAGACTGTAAGGAAAGGGGGATTGCTGAGGGCTGGAATGTCTTTGACGTTCATAGACAGTTACTGTTAAATAAGCTTTTGAATCTACCTTCCTACTTGATCCATTCAGGAAATAGTCAAAGGCTACTATTGAAAAGATGGGTGTTTAGGGCTGGGGAGATAGCTTAGCAGTCTAACTGCCTGCCTGGCAAGCACAAGGACCTGAATTTGATCCCCAGTACTGCATGCCATGCTAATCCCAGAACCCCTGGGCCCCCTGTGCCAGCTGGAACCTGGGCATGGTGTCACACACACCTGTAACCCTAGCACTAGGGAGGCTGAGACAGGACGATCACTATGAGTCTGAACTGTGTAGCAAGACCCTGTATCAAATAAGAATTTTTTTAAAAGATAGGAGTTTGTTCTAAATTGCTCCAATACCTGGAAAATTCTAGAAAAGGATTCTGGACAAGGGAGTAAGCTAATCTGAATTCTACCACCATGAAGCTGTGTGAATTCTGAAGAGCCACACTAGTGGGGCCTCAGTTTTCTGACCTATAAGCCTGGGAGATTAAACTGAATATATGACCCACTACCTTGTGCTTATTATAATGACGCTTCTGATCTTTAGCCACAGACCCACTGAATTGGAATGCACTAGACGGAAGCCAGGCCTCTGTGTTGCTGATTTGGTCTCCCTGACATCAAATACACATTACAGTTGTAGAGATGGCGAGTTTTATAATACATATGGCCCTTTTTATCTCTGTACTGACAAGCCATCAATGACTGGTTTTCAGCTTTATTGTAAATCAGAATCACCTGAATAATTTGCATGTATTTACATTTTCAGTAAGTTCCCAGTTAACATTGGTGTTCTCACTATAAGAATCATTGCTCTAGATTTCTAGGGATTGGAGCTTACAGTCAGGCAGTAGATTCCATTGTAGGTCATGTCCAATTTTTTGAAAAATTGTTTAAGAAATATTTTTAGTCAAAGTTACTCCCTGCAACTATCACTATTGATCATAGTTTTGCCTCTGGAAAAACACAGAATAAATAATCTCCTTCCTTTGTTGAAAGAGTCTCTAGAGTTTCCCATGTTAAATCCTCCTTGGAGGATTCCCATCCACTCATTTCTGATACATGGTCCATTACCCACTTGCATGCTTGAGCATTCTCAGTAATAGGAAGCCTCTTCTTTTTCCAAGCCTAGTCTTGATTTAAGAACTAGGGCCTCACTTCTTTTCTCCTTCCAAGAGGAAATGGTGACTATCTTGTTCTTTTAGGACTAATGTCTTTGTCCTAAGAAGTACATGTCAAGGACCCTTACATTGGTTACAGGGTCTCTGTTTAAGCTGGAACAATGAACCAGAAAAGATGAGCTCTCTCTGAGCATTCAATAAGACAAAAAAACCCCGAAAACTCTGAACATCTTAAATATAAAGAAGATTCATATCAGATCTCTAAGATAGGAAGCGATCTCCCTCCTTTTGCCTTTTATCTGATTTGTTTGCTAAATGCAGGCAGCCTGAGCCTGGGATGTGACTTACAATTCTTCCTCCTTTTTTGATCAGCTGGGGACCTGGAGGTGAATGGAGATGACAGCCACTAGGGAGTTGACAGGAGGAGAATATCGAGAGCACTGTGTCTGAATCAGAGGCCAGGCTTGGCTCTGGTGGGTTGGGAGTCAGCTGTAAACAGCCTGATGACAGAGGTGTCTGGCGGCCACTTACCAAGAGACATTAATTTCTGGGCACACAGCACCAGCAGCCTTTGTTCTAGGTCCTTCCTTTGCCTTTGCCCCTTCACTGCCACCCTCCTCTGCTAGCTGCTGCTGCCTGTGCTGGCAGACCAATGAGATTCAGGCTCTTTTATAGGCCACATGTGCTTCTGAAACCTAGGTAACTTGGCCACTTCTCTACCCTGGGCCCTTAGGAGCATCCCAGCACTTCTTACCTCTCTTCCTCGATCTTTTCTTAACTTTCCATAGCCCAAGTCTGTCCTTCTCTGACCTCCACAAAATCTACTTTACAATTGTTTCTTTGCAGGTGGCTTCTGTTAGCCTCTTGCTACTGGGCCAGGAGACTGACAAACTTAAAACCAGAAATCGGGAATCCATTTCTCTGCTCATGCGCTTGGTATGTATCTTGTTTAAAAGTTGCCTGGGAGAAGAGAGGAAAGGTTGGAAGGATACTTCCTTTTTAGGGTCTTTGGGTACCTGCCATTTCATAACCTAAAAGTGTTAATGAAACTAAATTATGCCTGACTGGCTGGGTTCAGTCTTCACATCCTGGTGAACATTCTAGATGCCCTATCATCCCAGAGTGGAATATTTAAGGACTCCTGCAGGACAGGGGTTTCCTAGGTCTTGTTGCCTGAGTGCCTTTTCCTGCAATGTTCCCTAGTGAGACAGTCATGATCCTTATGGATAACTCCCACTCCAGCACGCATTTGATTGTACTTGATAATTTTTGTATTAGCCTATTTCTTGTCTAACAGTAGTATGAAGTTTACACTGGGTAATGCAACATGGAACTGAGCGGGGGTTGGGAGTGGATCCATGAGAGGGATTTCAGCTCTAAGGCTGAGAGGACTGCGGGCCATGAATCAGGAAGTGCCTACTTCTGTCTTCTTGCATCCGAAGCTGTGGGGTTGCCTTTACTCTGGTAGAAAGTTCTGAAAACTCTAACTCAGATGATTTTATTTTATTTATTTTATTTTTTTTTCTTGTTTCAGAACTTTTGTTTATTTATTTATTTTTTATGGCCAGGTCAGCCTGCCTTGAGGGCAGGGCTGGCGCAGCATGTGGTTCTGGAGATTGAACTACGGTCCCTGTAGCCGCCCAAGCTTTCCTAAGCAGGCGCTTTAGACCACTGAGCCATCCTGCCAGGCCCCTGACTCAGTTGATTTTAAAATAATATTTTTCCTCATGACCCTTTTCATCATGTTTATTAGCTGTTTTTGCTGTATGAGTTTGATTCTCCAGGACGCTGTAAGTGCCCCCACATTTAGATATGGACAGGAGAGGCTCGTGCCCGTGGCCTGTGTTTTAGAGGCCTCTTCTGGTCTGTGAGGACAGGGTATTCCCATTTGGAGCCTGCAATCCACGTGAAAGCTCACATTAAAGGTATCTGAGATCCTCAAGTTCTCTAGCTCTGTGTAGGGCCTGTATGGAACTTCTTTCCAAGTTCATCTCCTGAGGCAGACTGGATTTACCTGTGGAATCTAAGAAATATGAGGCTAGAGTTTAGATACAGTGGGAGGGAAGGCCATATGTGTACAAAATTCCTTCTGCTGGGTGTGAGAAATTGGGAAGATGAGGTAAGAATTTGGTTCCAGGTTCCAGTTTTTTTTAACTTTGCTCTGGGGTAGAACTCTGAGGAGTCTTAAGAATTCTTAGTTCAGGCTCAGATTTCCATGAAATTACAAAGTTATATTGTGAAAGATGAAAGAGTATAACTGTTAGTTTAATTTACTTTTTAGTTATTTGTTGTGTGGGCCTCCATATGTACCCTTGGCCTTGGTCCACAAGTGTAGGGACAGACTCTTCTGTCTCTTTCCTTAAATACTCAGGCTGCTGGGCATGGTAGAGTAATCTGTAATTCTAGCACTTGGTAGGCTGAGGCAGGAGGATTACTGCAAATTCAAGGCCACCGTGAACTACATCCCAAGACCTGTCTCAAAAACTATAAGAACAGGCCCGGCAGGATGGCTCAGTGGTTTAAAGCACCTGCTTAGGAAAGCTTAGACGGCTGCAGGGACCGTGGTTTGATCCCCTGGCACCACATGCTGCGCCAGCCCTGCCCTCAGGGTAGGCTGAGCCAGCCAGAAAAATAAATAAATAAACAAACAAAAGTTCTGAAACAAGAAAAAAAAAATAAGAACAATAAAATGTTAAAAACAAAATACCCAGGTTCTAAGAGATAACTGTCTGAGTTTCTCTATCTAGAAAAAAGCCTGGGCTGATTATAGGCCATGACAGAGGAGAGAATGGGCATGAATGGGTGTGTGTGTGTGTGTGTGTGTATGCATGTGCATACATGGGCCAGAGGGGGGCCATGAGACCAGAGGGGAGCAAAGGTCAGAAGTGGACTTAGGGGATCACTGTGTTTGGAGCAGAATGATTTCTTATCCAAAAAAGAGGGCAATAATTCTTATGTCTGAGTGGTTCAAATTCATGAGATAATATGTGTGAACCAAGGACATAGTTACTCAACAAAAGTAGCTCTCTCTGCTGTTTACATTTGTTTCCGGCTGATTCAGCTTTCCCTCTTTCCTCTGGTGGTTTTCACCTCTGGAAGGTGGGGTGATTCTCAGTTGCCACTCAGCCCCACTGCTCTGTCTGACTTCTGCTCCAACTCCTGCCCCAAGGTGTGGGAAGTGCTTGTCTCTGCCCAGAGAGGCTGGCAGAGCAGAGCTGGGCCTAGGCTCTTTTCATGCAGGGGGTGCAGGTTGGAGGGACTAGTTGCTGCAAAATGACTTAAAAGCAAATATTTCCACAGAGAAGTTGGAAACACCTGGAGGGAACAGAGCTATATTCTGAGTTAAAAGGCTACTCATGTAGCCCCAAATTCTGACCAGCCATCTCTCCCTGGGGCCTTTCTGTTTGCTGTCAAATCCTGGCAGTGTCCACCCAGCGTTACTAGTCTGTTCCTGGCCTAGATTTCCTGGGGGGAAAGCAATGCTTCTCTTAGAGCATCATGGAATCTTGGATATCAGAGCCAGACCAAATCCCAACAATTAGTTCAGTACTTACAATTCATAGGTGAAGAACCTGAGAGATTCAAGGATTCCTTTGTCCACACCACTACAAATTCGTGCTAGTTAGAAGCCCTGTCATTTTCTTATGCTTTGTGGAGCCTAGGAAGTCACGGGCTGGTGGATCCTTCTTGAATTCAGCTGTCAGTTCCAGGTACCTGAGGGTAGTTCACTATCTAGAGAAGAGAGCTCATCATTCTCCTGGTCTAGGGTTTGGAAATCTTGTCAAGCAGGGAATTCTTTCTGTTGTCAGCCTTGGATCAGGGCTACAGTTCTGCCAGTAGATTGCTTTGTCTTCAGATTGTGGGCTTCTGAAGCTGCCATGTGTACTGCATATGCAGGTATTTGGAAACAGTGAAATCTTATGAATTATAAAACTTGAGAGAGAGAGAGAGAGAGAGAGAGACAGACAGACAGACAGACAGACAGACAGAGAGATTTACTTAGTGAATTTTTAGAACTTGAAATAGCAGATAGACTGGGGAGAAACCACATGTGGGAACTACTAGCTGTATGGTGTGGAGCACACTTCTCCAGAGAATTATTTAGTCTCTATAACCCATTAGATGAGGAAGATGAAGGAAATGCACCCAATTCTTCCCCAGGGATAGAGACCCCCCCATCCCAATCCTGGGTTGTGCTGTTCTTTGGAGCCTGACCTCTCTGCCAGCCCCAGCACAGCCCTTTCCCTTAGTCTCATCCAGGCATCCTGATCTATCTTCCTGTTTGGCTATGGGGGTTGCTGGGATTACCACAGCACACAGGCTTGTAATTAAACTAATTAATCATGCCTGCTTCTTTATGTAGCATCCTTACTGTTCCCCAAGCACTGTGCTAATAGAGGGAAGAGACCGAAGCCCAGCACAAGAGGACCCCTGTGGATGCCAGACCCCTCTTGCTTGGCTTGCAGTGACAATTGCTTCTCTTGCTGCAGCACTTTGTAATTGCCACTTTGGCCATCTGTACCTGCATCTAATCTGTGCTGCCCACTCACATAGGATTTCATATTTTGATTAGGCTGTTTCTCTCTCCTCTTTCTTGTGCCTCTGTTCTGATTCTGTGCTCTTTGTATTTACCCTGATGGAGAGAGGATACAGATGATTATAATGCAACTGAGGAGGTGATACTGCCTTCCTGGAGCCAAACCAAGTGAGAGAGGAAGGAGGGACATGTGATTTGCAACCCAGTTCACTTGTGACTCTCATGGCCACAGATGGTCCAGGAATTTCATGGAGAAGAATGTCACAGAGATATGTCCTAGCAGAGGTGCTCATCTCTTGGCCATGTCTGTTCCAGGTGGTGGAGGAATCATCCTTCCTGACGCTGGATATGCTGGAGTCCTGCTTCCCTTATGTCCTGCTTCGGAATGCCTATCGGGAGGTATCCCGGACCTTCCACCTGAATCGGGTGTCTGCAAATACCTACTGAGAGGCCCTTTGCATCCATGAAAAGCCACGCCAGAGTGGAAGCTGTGGGCATTTTCTGTGGGAGTGGGGTGGGAGCCACTGGGGAGAGGGTTAGGAAACCAGAAGTGATGAACAGGTAGACAGAGGAATGGTCCTGGGCTAAGAAATCATAGAGAAAGAAGTGGGTTGTTCTGAGGCATGAATGACAGTGTATGGAGGGCTGGGGCCACATACATGAATTTTTATCACGAAAAAACCAAGTGACATATAAGTACATTTCCTATCTTCTAGTGACTAGAGCTTGAGCTCTGACAGGCCTGGGCCTCTCCGACCTTCATCACCATTCTAGGCTAACGCTGGCGGGCAGAGATGATCAATCATCATATTAAACCATAATGAGCTTATAATCCTCCCGCTGGAGCTGCTATTGTCTCCTGCACATTCATTAGGATGATTATCTCTTCTCTTCCTTTCCCAAATGTGTTCAGTAAACATCCAACCTGCTCCTACTGCAGAGGAGCAGAAAAGGGACCCCTCTTCTCTGTGGGGCTCTTCCTCTGCCCCTGTTTGCCTGCTTTTCCCACTGGGGTGAAAGTACCCTTCATGGAGTTACACACACACACACACACACACACACACACACACACCTGCCACCATGAGCAATGAGTACATTTTCTGTTGTCTTCGCCTGCCTGCTTTTTCTCTGATATCTCCACAGGGCCAGAATGGAGGGATAGTCTAGGTTAATCCTAGGTCACATGATACCAAGTGGACGGTACTTCTGCGGGTTTTCCCTCCTGTACCCATTCAGGGACATTCTGCCTATTTGGAGGGACTAACTTAACCTCAAATCTTCTTTTCATCCTAGATACAGCTGTTGCTCTAGGCAGGGATTTCTTTTCTAGATCTTAAATTTCACAGACCTCATTAGGTTGTAGGGCCCTGAGAGCGCATACCTCAAGGGAGTACAAGCTGTTTCAACTTAGCCCTTTGCTGTACTAATTAGAATTTCAAGTGTCACAGAGCCTGAGGTGTTCAAGATAGCACAAAAGTAGGTTTAGTTAACTCCAAGGCAGGAAGCAGTGGCCCCATCCATCACTGCTGTGCATCCACTGCCAGGGATGACTGGAGCACCAGATTGTGCACGTCACAGTGTGGAGTGGTTGGAATGGGAAAACGTAATTAGCTAGGTGATTAATTAGGGTCATACTCATATTTTCATCAAGAAAGGGAAGCTTTTGTTGGTTTTCGATAAAACCATCCGGCCTTCATTAAACTGTTCAGTAGCTGCTTTGGATTTTACGTGTGTTTGTTTTTATTTCTCCAGACCTGGGCTTAGTCAACACTTTCTTAACCGCACCCCTAGTCGACACAAAGGTTCTCTAAGCAACAAGCATCTGTTTTAGGAAAGAAGCAACAGAGAATCTTGCTGCATGCCTCATCTAATCGCCTTCCTTGCCTTGGGAAGGACACTGCATTCTAAGGAGTGATTCAGTGTCAGGCCTACTGAGACTGTGAGCACAACTGATGAGGGAGAGAAGGCTCAGAAAAATATCATCAAGGGGCCTGGCAGGATGGGTCAGTGGTCTAAAGCACCTGCTTAGGAAAGCTTAGGCGATTGCAGGGACCCTGGTTCAATCCCCGGCACCACACGCTGCGCCAGCCCTGCCCTCAGGGCAGGCTGAGCCGGCCATAAAAATAAACAAACAAAAGTTCTGAAACAAGAAAAAAAAAAAAATAAATAAATAAAAAAAATAAAAATATCATCAAAGGACCCTACATTCTTAATATCTTTGCTCATTTCTCCAACTTGAGTGGATGGAAAACCTTCCTGTTTGTTTGCACAGGGAACTACTTACCAGGATTCTCACAGAGGGCAGCAAGACAAGTTGGTGTGAGGGCATGGAGGGAAAACACAGTACTCTTTTTAAAATTGAAAATTTAATTGAAAAAAAAATTCATTGAGGGGCTGGGGAGATAGCTCCGAGGCACAAGTGCCTGCTGGGCAAGTGCAAAGTCGTGAGTTCGAACCCTGGTCCCACAAAAAAAACAAAAACCAAAAAAAAAAAAAAAAAAAAAATTCATTGAGATAGTAAACCCACGTGCACTTGTAAGAAATAATACAGAAGGAGCCCATATACCTTACAGTTTCCCTGAGTGGTAATAGCTCACAAAACTGTAGTACACTAGCACAACCAGGATATTAACATTGATGTAATCCACTGATCTTATCCAGATGTCCCAGTTCTACTTATACTCATTTCTCTGAGTATGTGTATTTAGTTCATACAGCTTTGTCACGTGTAGGTCTGTGCATCCATTACCACAGTCCAGACTTAGGGCGGTCTGAGCATCACAGGGCCCTCATATTGCTGTCTTATAACCACACCCACTTCTCTCCTGAAACCCCCCCCCCTTTTTTTTTTTGCCCCAACCCCTGGCATCACAGATTTGTTCTCCATTTTTAAAATTTTGTCCATTGTCCTGTCTCTTTATAAACATGTAATTATACAGGCATGTACAGACCAAGTATACTTTTTCGAAGCATTTTTGCATCCTTTTAGCAATTCTGCAAGGTAGCCAGGAGAAGTGTCCTAATTTTAGGTCAGGAAACAAATTCAATAGCATTAAATGACTTAATGAAGTCCTATGTTTAGCAGTAAAACTACAGTTGGGATCTAAGTCTGATGCATAGTCTTAGACCAGTGGTT
Organism: Myocastor coypus; assembly: GCA_004027025.1. Taxonomy (NCBI): domain Eukaryota; kingdom Metazoa; phylum Chordata; class Mammalia; order Rodentia; family Myocastoridae; genus Myocastor; species Myocastor coypus. The sequence goes on along the minus strand of PVJA010002470.1, from coordinate 54,724 downwards.
CTCAACCTTTTTAATGCCCTGACCCCACAATACAGTTCCTCAGGTTGCGGTGACCCCAAACCAAAAAATAATTTTGGTGGCTACTTCAAAACTGTGATTTTTGCTACAGTTATGGTTCGGAATGGCTTTAGGCGACCCCTGTGTTTTGGTCGCGACCCACAGGTTGAGAACTGCTGTGTTAGACTTTCTTGCCTGACTGGACTGCTTCTTCCTAAGGGAACCCTTCAAGCCCAGAGCCCCAGTAGGAAAAGGTGAGAACGTGGAGGACCTGAAGCAAGAAGTGGAGGTCTAGGGGTGAGTGGACACATCAGGTAGCAGGATCTATCAGCATTTCAGCAATTCGTTTCCTTGACAAGTTTCTGAATTTTTACAACCTGGGGCACAACCAGTAAGCTGGGTTTTGCCCCTAGATCCTCAGCTTGCTTTATAGAGGCTCTAAAAGAAGTAAGAAATGACTATCAGGAGAAATTCTGGCCCCAATTGTTTTGTCTTGTCTTGGCCACAGAGAGTAGGTTCTAGCCTCAGCATTTTCATTAGTGCAGTGTTTTCATTAAAGTCTCCATTAACTCATTTGCAGCAGTGAAATGGAATTATCCCTCCCACCAGGTCCAGGAGATGTGTGCCAGGCCTTCTCTTTCCCTTGGGCAGTGGAGACATGGCTGCCTCTTCTGCTGTGGTACTGGATGCAGGGGGCAGGGGAAGAGGATAGTTTCAAGATGCAGAGGCCAGAGCTGTGGCCAAGAGGACCTTATCCTCTGACACTTTGTCTTGCTGGAAGAGAACAGCTGTGGTTTGGGCACCAGAACCAAGGTGGATGGAGGTTCTGGCTAGGGAGGTTTCCTTAGCCTTAGGCCCTCATGCCAGCATCTGTGCTTTTCTAACCAAGTTTGATTTGGAGGAGCTGGCACGTGGTTGAAATGTACTTAGGTTGCTGAGGGAAGAATGTTCCTCTAGTCCTCCTCCCCCCAGGGCCTCTTGCTTCTCCTGAGTACCTGTCATCAAGGGAGATGAAGATGAGGCCCCCTCAGCCCCCACACCTCATGAGTTGTCAAGTACTCTACCTCCCACCTGCACAGGAAGCAGGAACAGCAGGCCAGGGTGCAGGTTGGGGAAATCAGAAGTTAAGTTGAGCTGAGTTTGCAGCACTGGAGAGATTGAGGAGCAGGCTTTTCTCTTGTCACTTTGGAAGGAGAGGATTGTGGGGCCACCCCTTTAAATAGCATTCCTGTAGGAGGCAGATCACATCTATCCGTCACCTGCTGCCAAAGCATCAGTTTTGGTTTCTTATCAAACTCAGAGCTTTTTAGAAAGGATTGTAGGGTTAGGGCAGTGAGGAGGCAGGGTTTCCAAGAGGTAGGGGGCACTTCGGAAGCTGGAAAGAAGAACAGTTTGGGACGGAAGGAGCTCTGGAAAGGTGGAGGTGGGGAACAGGAGGAACAGACAAGGAGAGAATAGCTGTCTTTTAAGAGGCTATGAATGGAACATGTGCACCCTATTCTGGTCTCTCTAGAGGTTTGGTAAAGCAGCAGTGTGATTGGTTTGCAACAGGAGAACAGGGTCAGTGCTAAACAACACTGGTTACTAAAGAAAGTGAAAAGAGGCACAGAGCAGAAAAGACACAAGCAGGCTCAAACTTTGTCACTGATTGTGGGACACTATAATTTTTCTAGGCTTAGTATTCCCATTTACAAAAGTGGAAGAGACTAGGTTGAATGGACCCTCACTTCTCTTTTATAAATCACTTAATTTTTTTTTTTGTGTGTGTATGTGTGTGTGTGTGTGTGTGTGTGTGTGTGTGCGCGTGCGCGTGTGCATGCTGGAGATCAAACCCAAAGCCTCAGATATGCTAGATGCCAGACAAGAATTCTACTCATCTGCATCCCTAGACCAAGTGGCCCTTTCCTTAACATGGTATAGAACTTAGGGTCCTGGAATGACTGGATGTGCCTTCATATTGACTGGAAATGATGAGAGATTACTCTGGAAATATGTCTCCTGTTCCCTATCTCTTATTCACATACAGTACTTGACTACATTGAGAAACTCAGTGCTACTCTTTTTTTTTTTTTATGTATTTGGTACAGGTTCTCATTACAGAACTCAAACTCATAGCAATCCACCTGTTTTCAGCCTCCCCAGCACTGGGATCACAAGGGCATGTCACCATGCCCAGACCTGATCACTGCCTCAGCACACCCAGGGCTGGTGCGGCATTTGGTACTCGGGATTGAAGGCTAGTCCCTGAGCTTGCCTAAGCAGGCACCTGGTCTGCTGACTTAGCTTGATGGTTTTTTTTTTTTTTTTTTTTTTTGTGGGACTGGGGTTTGAACCTTGCACTTGCCAGGCAGGCACTTGTGCCACAGACCTTTCTCCCTACCCCCATTGACTTTTAATTCCTTAATTAGAGACTTTAAAAAATGACAGTGTGCCCCAGGTGGGCTTTAAACTCCTTACATAGGCCAGTCTGGCTTACCTCTCAGTGATCTTCCTGCCTCAGCCTCCTGATCGCAGAGATTGCAGGTATGTGCCACCATGCCTAGCCTAACTGGAATTTTTTAAATCCCTAATGTGCAATTTATTTCTAGTTGGCAGCTTTTTTAATTGGTAAGAAAGGAGACTGCAACTGAATATCTTTTTTTGAGGGGATGGTACCAGGGATTGAACTCAGGACCTTGCGCATGCCAGGCAGGTGCTTATGGCACTGAGCTATCTCCCTGGTGCTCCTGAATTTGAGAGCTGGATTGTATATGAGTGTGATAGGGTTCTCGATGCAGCTGCTTCTTGGCTAGGACAGTCAGGCCAGTGAGTAAGGAACCTGGCCATGTGCTAGAATTAGATGGACAGAAGGGAAAGTACTGGTATTCTTTTCTCTTTTAGCTCCATCTTGACTCTGCCATTTCCTGCCTCTGTACTTCCTGGAATCTGCTTCTGGTGATTTTTTTTTTTTTTTCCCAGATACAAAGCTCTGATATAAACTGGCATTTTTTTTTTTTTTTTTTAATAAAGTTGAGAGTCAGTTTGAATCCAGGGCCTGTACACTGAACTACCTTCCTAGCACTTTTTCTTTTGATACAGAGTCTAAGTTGCTAGACTGCCCAGGCTGAGCTTGAACCTGCAACCCTCTTGCTTCAGCTTTCCATAATGCTGGAATTAGGTATACGTACCACCCACCTGCTTCCATCCTTTTTTCTAGTTCACCATTCCCTTTGGTTATTTTCTTCTTATTTGCCTGGAAAAAGGGGAGCTTCCACTAGATATTTAGAGGGAAAACAAAAAACAAAAAACAAACAAAAAAACTGCTCATGCTCATCTCTCCTTCCACTTTACAGAGTTTTTAAAACTAAAATTCACATTTTGAGATCGTGGATTAGGAATCTATACTGAACCCAGCAATTAGTGACTATCTGCACTTGGGAGTTTTCACCGTGCAGAGGTAGGCGCTTATTAGCGGTGCACAGTATTGAGAAAGAGGGTTGGTCCCTGCAAGAACCCCAGGTAGGATGCAGCTGGCTGAAGAGGTTTTGCCACGGTCACCATCTTGGGTTCCAGTTCCATCCCCTGATTCCACAAATGTGCATCAGGCAGCTAGGTTATTTAGTGCTGGGCTGTTAGCCCTTAGATTTCTTTCTGAAGACAGAATAAGAGGAAATGAGCCGGAATGACTGCAGGCAGGGTTGAGGGATCCATCAGGAATGATTTGTTGGCCGTATGCTGTTATTAGCTACTCAGGGAAGACGTGCGGCTGCCTTTCTTGAAAGGTTTTAAACTTGAGAAATTCCTGTCGGCCAGGCCACAGGACAGAGATAGGTCAGGAGATGAAGTGAGGGGGTGGAAGGGAGGTGTGGGGTGCCAGCACAGCTTGGAGCGGACCCTGAACTTTTCCCTTCCAAGACAAGAGCACGAGTGCGTCGGGTCCTGCAGGGCTCTGATGGCAGGCGGCTTCCCCAGCGGGTGTCCGAGTCCCTCAGGGGTAGGGTGGGCTCCTCCCCCGCCCGCCCTCACACACTGGACACAGGACAGCCGGGCACACGTGGACGTATAAAACCGCATGTGCACACACGAACCCCAGCATACACCGGGGGCCCCGCCCCCGCCGCAGTACTGCCGGCCGCCTGCGCTGCTCTGGGTGAACACGCACTCCGGTCCTCGCGCGCTGGGCGCACGCAGCAGCTGCTAGAGACGGGCCGCTGCGCGCGCTCGCCGCCGGGGCGCTTCGGGCTGCGTGAGCCCCCGCTTCCCACCTCTCCTTCGGGAGGGGGAGGAGTGGCTTCGCGGAGCGAGCGACTGGCGCGCGGGCAGGCCGGGGAGCAGGGAGGGGGGAGAGGGGGGAGAGGGGGGGCCCGGCCCGCGGAGGAGCAGAGCGGCGAGGAGGAGGCGGCGCTGGTAGCGCGCGGCGGCGGCGGTGGCGGCGGCGGCGCGGAGAGCTCCGACCCGGAGCCGGGAGGGAGCTCGGCTGGCGGCGGGAGACAAGGAGCCGCAGGAACTGCAGCCCTGACAGCTCGGGCCGACCCTAGAGACACCGACCTGGCTGGTCCACGCCAGCCGCAGGTGGGAAGGGCCAGGGATGCGGGCCAGGGGTCTCTCGGACCGGAGCTGAAACTGAGCTGAGGTCCTGTCTTCCTTCCTCTGTTCCCTACACAGTGGCTGAGCATGGAGCTGTCCCCTCGCAGCCCTCCGGAGATGCTGGAATCCGATTGCCCGTCACCCCTGGAGCTGAAGTCAGCCCCCAGCAAGAAGATGTGGATTAAGCTTCGGTCTCTGTGAGTCCCAGGCCGGGAGATGGGGGGAAGGGACCTCAGGGAGCTGGGAGCGCGCGTGGTATGTGTGTGTGTGTGTGTGTGTGTGTGTGTGTGTGTGTGTGTAATGGTGGGGAATAGCTGGAGCCGGGCTGATGAATTGTCCTGGGCACACGTTGTCAGGTGCGAGGAAACACGACTGTGACACGCGTGTCCAGGCACATGTTCAAGACATGTGCCGAGCAAGCCGGTTGGTTGGAGCAGGTTTAGGAGTTACAAAGCTAATGATGTGCTTGTGCTTCTGGACCCTCAGGTGACACGCAGAGCTGAGAAGTGCACAGTATGCGCGGTGTGGCAGGGTTGCAGATTGGTAGTGTTCAGGAGGTGCCAGGTTGACTTACACGTATCCATGTGCAGGGTGGTGCAGATATGAGACACATCACATACGTGTACACGAGTGTCTAGGTCACAGAGGTGTGTAGACTGATGGCACACAGCTAGCTGCAGATTTAGTGCATGGGGATAATTGTGCCAACCTGCGGATAGATGTATCTTGGTTGGGATTGGTAGTTTCTGCCTCTTGAACCCCGCAGAGGGACTCAAGTATGGGGATGGGGGTAACCCATACTTTAGCCACTCATCTCTTTAGGGGCCTGGAAACTCACTCTGCATATTAATGACACACCTGGAATCTGGAGGAGGGGGGGATGGAGCCCCACCTGGGAGCTGTAACAGTGGGTGGTAGAGAACAAAGATTGACAGGAGCAAGGTACTGTAATTGGCTTGAGCAAAGCTTTTTTATTTATATAGGCTCTACCAGGCTCTCCAAGCACATTTAGGCATCTTATTGTTACAGGACCTGGGGGTACGGACAGAAATAAATAGGAGAAGGAAGAGCTCAGGTGTCCCATACACTGATCTTGGTAGGCAACTTTTCTTCTTGCTTCTCAGAGGTGGAGAGGATTAGGTCAAAGCCAAGCCAAGCCGTGCATCATGTTTACCTCCCAGTCAGCTGCCATTGATAATCTCTGCAGTCTGTTGATTCTTAATCAGCAACAAGGGAAGATGCCCTGCTCCATGAGATGACCGCCTAAAGCCTCAGGGAAGAGGCTCTGCTAGGAGAGCTTGGCTGTTTAGTGTGGAAACAGTAAACATGGCCCCTGAACCCCCATTTCTTCCCAGTATCCTCCTCAGTCATAAGTGCTGAAGCTTCTGTTTCTGGGTTCTGATAAAAGGAGAAGAGGGGTAGGAGATGGAGAGATGACTTCTATTGTGATGCTGTCTAAATACTTTACCTGCACTGATGACATCTTTATGTTGGGCAGGTGGGTCTGATCTATGTACTTATTGCTTAGCCCTCAGAGAGAACAGAGACAATGTGGACAACAACGCTTGGAATCAAATGTGCTCCCCAGTCTCCCATCCCCCTTTGCTGCTTCTGGCCAATGCAATTTGCCAGGCTCAATGAAGCGCAGCCTTGGAATGAGTTCTGGGATGAAGAAATGGAAACCGGATTGAATTGATTTTTGTTGGGAGGAGCATTGAGTAATTCTTGACAGAAAATGATACTCTGTTAATGGTAACTGAGCTGAGGAGGGGGCAGGTAAGGAAGTGACTGAAAGGCAAAGAAGGGACCTATGAATGGGAGAGCTCAAGGTGTCAGTATGTCTTCCTTACAGTAGTATTGGCTCATCACGTGCTCCCTCACCTGGCCTCCCTTCCAGGTAGCGGGGCCATGTACAAGAGTGGGTTTTACCAACTTCCCTATCTCCTCCATCTTTTTTTTTTTTTTTTTTTTTGTCTTTTTGAGACAGGGTCTCACTATGCAGTTGAGGCTGGCCTTGAGCTCACCTTTGTAGCCCAGGCTGGTCTCGAACTCACACCGATCCTCCTGCCTCAGCCTCCTGAGTGCTGGGATTACAGGCATGAGCCACCGTGCCCGGTGGTTCTCCTCCATCTTTTAAGCCAAATGTTGTTCCTGAAAATAAATCGCTATTTCTTCCTTTAATGTAACAAGTGCTCAGTGGAGAAGGAAGAGGATCCCTAAAAGGAGGTATTAGGGCTCTGAAGATAGCTCAGCAGTCTGTCTTCCTGGCAAGCACAAGGACCCAGGTTCGATCCCCAGTACCACATGCTGTGCTGGTCCCAGAACCTTGAGCATGCTGAAATTAGGTATAATGGTACAAGCCTGTAGTCCCAGTGCTGGGGAGGCTAAGACAGGAGGGTCACTATGAGTCTGAGCTGCATAATGAGACCCTATACCAAATAAGTAAGTAAGTAAGTAAGTAAATAAACAAATAAATGAGGTATTGAAGGGAAAGGAGCAGAAGGGAGTAGAGGCAGCTATTTCTCCAGAGTGTCTAAGTGACATGGCCTTATGCAGGGGACAGGGATCACTAATCTTATTGATTGGATCATTCTGTTCTTCACTCTCTTCAGTGATCAGGTCCTTAAAAAAATTACATGCACTAATTAACCTAGAAAAGTATTGTTTCCTGATTAGTAATCACCAGAGTAGATTCACTCCTTTTTTTTTTTTTTAAGCAGAGAAATACCTTGATATCAAAATAAATCCCAAGTTTATGACCTTCCAGATTTGGTCTTTGCTTGAATATCGGGAGGTTTTGACAGTCAGATTCAAAGAGAAAAGAAAGGATTCAGGGTTTTTTTTTTTTTTTTTTTTATGGCTGGCTCAGCCTGCCCTGGGGGCAGGGCTGGTGCAGCATGTGATGCCGGGGATCGAACATTGGTTCCTACTGCTGCCTAAGCTTTCCTAAGCAAGCACTTCAGGCCACTGAGCTATCGTGCCGGCCCAGGATTTAGGATTTTTGCTGAATAGAAAGAGTTCCCTAATTCTCTTGGCCAGGTGGTTTCTAAAGAGGTGAGAAAGAAGGCATTTCCTTAAATGGAAATAGAGCCTTCCTCCTCTTCATGGGCTAGGGTAGGAGGAGGTTATTTGGTCTAGAAATAGGAGTAGACAAAATTATTTCAGGGTTGGGTAGTAAATGGAAATGAAGGCAGATGAAATACCTATGCATCTATCTGCCTGTGTATCTATCTTGGTTTGTCTGCTCAGCACATCCATTCTCTTCTTCCTCTTTTAGTTTCTAATCTAGAACATCTAGAACTCTCTTCCAGGAGCCAGGTATGAAATTTTTACCTCTGGGTGAGAGAACCCCACTAATATAATTGTGCAATGCAATTTCTTTTTTTTTTTTTTTTTTTTTTGGTGGGACTGAGGTTCAAACTCACGACCTTGCACTTGCCAGGCAGGCACTTGTGCCACGGAGCTATCTCCCCAGCCCCCAATGCAATTTCTTTTTTGGAGGAACATACAGGATTTCTGTTTCCCAAAGCAGGACTCTGTCAAGGATAAATTCAGAAACTAGAAAACATGAGCTGGAAAAAGTCTAATTGTGAGACTTTACCTGTGGCTAGCAGGAACATTGTCTTAACTAAGCAGACTCACAAACTGTGTGAGGCATGACAGAGTGGTTTGGAGATGTTGGGTTGATCATGATAAGTTTTAGCATCTCTGTCCCTGAGGTGAAAGATTTGACTTGGCTGTCCAGCCTTCTGAGACCAGAGGGCTTTGGAGATTGTGAGATTCAGTAGAGGTAGAGAGCTTTCTCTGTCCTTTGTAAATTAAGAAAAACCATAAGCAGAGAGGGAGAGAGAGAGAGAGAGAGAGAGAGAGAGAGAGAGAGAGAGACTGGTTTTCTGTCTCTGTTCATTCATTTATGAACAGTGATTTGAATGCCCCTGTCAGCCCGTGTCAGCCCCTGTGGTGTGTTGGGCACTGGTGTTACGTAGGTAGGCACAATGGACATGGCCTCTGTTCCTATGCTTGGAATCTGGTTCAACTCTATGCAGTGGGGAGTGGGAGAAGCAACCTTCAAATCACTTTGTTAAAATTGGAAAAGTCCTACCATTCTGGGTTCCTGACATTGGGGGTCACACGTACAGGAAAAGCACACAGATGTAAGTTCTTTCTTCCTGGACAGTGCAAGCACCACTATCGTTTCTCTGCTACAGAGTCTCTGAAATTTTTTATTTTACAGATAGAACTTTTCTCTTTTGGGACAGTGTAGACATGGTTCCTTTTTCTTCTCTCCCTCCTTGGTCACACTCAGAACTCCTAAGGTTTAGTCTCAGTATCCAATGCTGTGGTTCAAGGTCATTATAGCTGAGCTTTGGAGAATGGATCCATTTTCTTTTTTCCTTTTTATTTCATCAGAATGGTACATTGAACATAACAGGTAGCAAACAATACTGCTAAAAAAAGGGATGAACAAATGAATATCTGTCTGTCTGTCTGTCTGTTTATGTCATAGAGTCCAGTTTTGTGTCTAATTCTGTGGCATGTATTTATCTCTCTGCAGAAAAGGGAGGAAGGGTGTAGGTAGGAAATGCAGGTGGAGGAAGGGGAGATGATGTTGTTTATGAGTGGGTGATGCTTAAGAGGTGTGGGGTTTGGGGACCTCAGGAAGGAGTCTAGAATTGGAGGAATTACAGAGAGATTGCAACAGCTCTGGATTGTGTGAACAAGATATGTTAGGATGAAATTGTGAATATCTGACATGTATATGTATGTGTCTGGATAAAGGTTGAGGTATGTGCCGGAAGCAAAGCTCCATGGTGATACATTGTTGTTGTCATGTTTATAAATGCCATGTGTGATGACAAATGCATTGGAAGGCATGCCCCTACCTTAATATCTGAAATTATCCTGAGTATGAATGAGATGACGTTTGTCTGTATGTATGTAGGTAATGAGGTAATATTTATATGTGCTCTTGAGTATGTATTTGTGACACACTCAACTTTTTTGATAATCCTGGAGGAAATCCAGAAGGCTGAGGAGAAAGCTGAGGGACGGAACCAAGTGCCTCATTAATCTACCCCACCTTTTGTCCTCATTTTGTGGATCCTCCATGAGGTGATCTGGTGTTGAGAGTCATTTTGCCTTCCTCTTTTCTCTGTATGTAACTGAGGAACTGCTGTGAAGATTGCAGGAGAAACTGTGGCTCCTTGGACCCCTGGAGGAAAGGGAAAATTATTTCTCCCAGGTCTTAGAGGGATGTTTTTCAATGCTGTCCTCCATGGGTCAGCTCTTCTCCCTTCATTTCCAACCACGGCACAGGGAGTCTCTCCTCCCCAGTTTTTATATTCCCTCCCCAATGAGTTTTCCATCACTATTTTCTTGACAGAAGGCTGCATAGTACCTCTGGAATGGGAAAGGTGGAAAATTCCTACAGTAAGATGAAGGAGGGGTGCAGAGATGGGGGGCTCAAATTCAGACCAGAGAAAGATCTTTTTTTTTTTTTTTTTTTTCTTAAAAAATATTTATTTATTTTTCTTGTTTCAGAACTTTTTGTTTTGTTTATTTTTATGGCCGGCTCAGTCCGCCCTCAGGGCAGGGCTGGCGCAGCATGTGGTGCCAGGGATTGAACTGCTGTCCCTGCAACCGCCCAAGCTTTCCCAAGCAGGTGCTTTAGACCACTGAGCCATCCTGCCAGGCCCCAAGACCAGAGAAAGATCTTAACACTTTCTGGTCAGAATAGATGGACTGGGGGACTCCTGCAGGCAGCATGATGTCAGGGGAAGAACAGAGAAAATATTGGAGACTGGAGTTTGAGTTTATATTCTCACTCTGCTGAGTGAGCCCATTCATAGGAAGGGGCTTGTAAATGATAAAGTCTAGGGAATCTGTCACCATGAAAGAGCTTTCTTTGCAGAGGAGGAGAGTGAGAAGGAATGCTTGACTTGGGTGCAGAAAGTGAGAAAGGTAAAGGTTCAAGAGGCAGGAATATGAATTACCTAATAAGTTGGAATTTCAGGCTTTGGAACATGATTTGGAAGAGTCTTACTGATACAGTTTATCTGAAAGGAGTGAAGGATATGAACTTAGGGAATAAGACAGGGGTGGGACTGCAGGAGGGCTGTCTGTCGAGCCTATTGACTCCTGAAGTCAAATGGAAGGGGAAGGATTCCTTAGCCTCTTGCCTCAGTGATCAAACCAAGTGAATGGACTTATTACTGTTTTGAGACATGGTGAATGTGGGGAGTCCCCATATGAGTGGGATCTGTGAGCACTGGGGGATTCATCTTTGGCAGGAGTACTGTCATCAGGTTTTAGACAACCTCTAAAAGTCTGTTAGAACTCAAATAGCAGCATATCCAAGGACCTTAGCAGGTAGTGTGGGAAAGGACACAGAACATTCCACATTTTAGGTTATATTTGTCATTTTTGCCCAGAAAAAGGTAAAGGAGATTGGGGATGAAGTGGCAGCTTGGTGAGAGGCTCAGGCAGACCATGGCCTGGGCATCTCTGGACCTTTCTACTTGCCCCATTCCCAGGATTCTTGGAATCTATTCACTTTGTTGCAAGCATTCCCCTTTTCTTTTTTGGCATTGGGAATCAAACTCACAACCTTGCACTTGCCAGGCAGGTGCCATGCCACTGAGATAATCCTTGGCTCTCTCTCTTTCTTTTTTTTTTTTTTTTCCTCTCCTACCCTTCAGTGATGGGCTGTGATGAAGAAGTAATCTTAGATATTTTGCCTCCTTTTGAGACAAAGCATTAAGGATTTGTCTCCATCTCTGCTGTACTGTTTCCTTTCTTTTATTTATTTATTTAGGTCTATTTGGTTGTTGCAGGGTCTCACCACACAGCTTAGACTCACAGTGATTCTCCTGTTTTCAGCCTCCCCAGCGCTGGGATTATAGGCATGCACACTATGCTGGGACTCTGTAGCTGATTCAGCCCGCCCTCGGGGTGGTGCCGGGGATTGAACTTTGGTCGCTGCACTTGCCTAAGCTTGCCTTACCAGGCACTTTAGTCCACTGGGCTATCTCTCCAGCCCCTCTTTCCTTTATTGCTCCTGCATCTTCTCCTCTGCCTCTGTATTTTTCTTTTGTAGGTTCCAGTCTGCTAGGCTCCATTTCGGTCTTCTTTCTTGGCTCTCCTCCCCTTTCTTTCCTTGGACTTCACCTCCCATTCTGGTTTTCTGCCTCCTACTCTTCCCCATCTTGGCCAGAAGTCAGAAAATCCCAGGGATGCCCTCCCCAACCCCAGGTGTTACTGTGGTAATGGTATGGGACAAGTTTGCTGTAGGGACCCTTTGGGACCTTCTTAGGCGTCCAGCCAGCCTCAACTCCTGTCTTCTGCAGGACCTTTCTTGGGCCTTTTTAGTGACCTCATCCACTCAGACCCTCCAGGGAGGAAGCCAAGTAATTGCCTTTGAGTCACAAGGGGCTGATTTTTCTCAGGTATGGAAGTTGAGCAGCTATTTTTCAACTCTCTTTAGGACAGCAGCAGAGAAAGAGACACAAAACCGGGGTGACAGGTGGGGTGGAGGTGAGACAGCCAGGGAGATACAAATAATGAGACTCCCTGCTGAGGGAGGGAAACTGCTTGGCCCAAGTGATCTGGGAGAGAGTTCTAGGAAGGGGCACAGCGGGGTCTGAGGAGGGAAGAAGGGCTGCCCAGTGGCGAAAAGCAGAACACGGAGCTGCTCTCCATTCCCTGCAGGGCTGTTCCAGTGCTGGTGCTTGCCTGTCTGTCTTTGTCCCCAAGTCCTGCTGTTGCTCCTGTCCCTTAGCTCCTGCTGCATCTGTGGGGCTTAGCCTCATCTGGGAAGCAAGCAGCAGGTTAAGATTCTGCTTTTAGTATTCCAGCCCTAGCCGAAGTCCTCGGAGGGAGCTGCCCTGGGGTTTAGGTAGAGAAGCAGGGTTGGTGGGTAAAGAGCTGGGGTATATCCAGGGAGAGGCCTGGGGAATGTGGGCTGGAAAAAGTCAGAAAGGGGGCATTTCAGGGGATGACTTTGGCTAAAACCAGCCTCTCAGAGTGTCTGATTCTACAGTTGCAACAGAGTCAGATTTGCAAATAATGTGGAGGCTGCAGTGGGGTGATTAGGCTGCCAGCTGGTATTGGCACCACTTAGGTAAGCAGAGGAGCTTGGCTTGCAGGGCCAGGGGAATGAAGGCAGGACCTGGATATGAAAGAAGGGAGGAGGGAAGGAGGGAAGTTTCTGAGGCCTGTCTTTAGTTTCCTGCTCCCCTGTTTATCAGCTCCTGCAAATCTGGCTTGGCACTTTCCCCTTAGTTTTCTCTTCTATGCCCACCTTGTTTGGAAATTTCTTGGAGCCTGGGCTGAAGGACCACACATGCCAGCTGTGTTCCCGAGCTTCTAAACCCTAACTGACTCTCTACCAAGCTTTAGAAATTCCAACCTGAAAAATACATAGTAAATCAAACTGCAGTAGTGTCACCCCAAAGACGTCTTTGTCCCTTTCATTCTCTCCCCTTCTCTTTCCTTCTCTTCTTCTTTTAAGCCAAGGATATAATTCAGCAGGCACAGTGCCTGTCTGGCAAGCATGACGTTGTGGGTTTGATTACTGGTATAAATAAATAAACAAATGCCAATGTTTTCCTTTTTAGTGCCAACAAAGTTAGCTGTTGTTTTGATTGCAGCAAGATGGATTGGAGGTAGATATGCAGAAAGACTGCCTGGGAAATTCTTGGAGGTTAGAATGTGCCCTTTCTCTGGCAAAAAGGAAAGCAACCCTCCTCTTTTAAGATCAGATTAGAGCTGACTTGGGAGAATCAGTGAGCTGGTCAGAAAGGCTGAACTCTGGAATCTAGGAATCAAGGCCTGGGTAGCCAACTTCCCTACTGCTTCACCCCCACATCCTAAACCTGAGAGCCATAAAGGGTTATAGAGAAAGAAACTGATGCCCACAGATGGTTGGCACGATGGAGGCAGTGTTGGAAGCAGATTCAGATTCTGCTGACCCATAATCTATTGCTGCCCCACGGTACCTGTGGTCATTCCTTACCAGGCTTCCAACTCACTTTCCGTCCTAGGCTGCCTTTACCATATGCTGGCATGTGGGAAGCAGGGCATCTGCAGGAACATCTGTTGAGATATAGTTTGGAGGGCCAGCAGGTCCATGTGGAGGTGGTAAATGAGCAGGATTTAATAGCATAGGAAGGGAGAGAGGGATGGACAAGCGAACCAGAGAAAGAGTTCTTTTGCACCGGGGTGTGGGAGCCTCTTTTCCCTCCTTCTGTCCTCTGATGTTCTTGTTCACCTCTCTTCATTCCTCTCTGTCTCCAGGACTGAAGTCTGAGGGAGGGGTGATTTGCTTGTGTGTGGGTCTGGGCACTGGAACAGCAGGGTCCTTTTTAGTTTGGGCTCAAGCTCATACTATTTAGATTACTCCCTTTCTCATGTGATCTGAGCTGTGCTGGGCTGTTGCTAGGAACACCTGTTGGAAACTGTTTCTGGTTAGGAGGCAGAGGGAGAGCTGCTTTCAGACAGGCAGGGAGGAAACAGTCTCCCCCTTAATACCTCCTCCCTCCGTATTTTCCAACTCGCTCCTGTAGTCCCTTACAAACCTCCTTACCCTGCCTTCTTAGTAACTTCCACTTCCTCCTCTTACCTTCCTGCGTTCTCCTGGTTGCCCTTCCCCCACTATTTCCCACCTCCTTTGTCCAGTGCCTTAGAGATCTCTCATAACTGCTGCCATGTCAACCTGAGGCCTGCCACCTCCCAGGATGGCACTCCGGCTCTGCCATCAGGGGGGCTATTTTTGTCTCTGGAGCCACCCCCGCCACTCTGCCCAGCCAGCTGCCAGAACTGGGGCTGCTCATATAGCAATGCGAAGTCAGGGGGACAGAAATGCTCCGGCGAGGTAGAGGGCTGGTTGTTTTGGTTTCTGCAGCTCCATGCTCTGCATAGTTGCTGGCCTCTACTTATACTGTCTCCCCCGACCTTGTGGACTCAGAAACCAGAGAGAAGCCCTGGATATCTTCAGTGGTGGTGACAGAGACTGGAGCTTTTCCTCTAATAGTCCAGGGGGGCTTGGATAAAAAGATGCACTCTACCTACAAGGGTGGTAATATGGTGCTTTGTTTGTAAAGAACTTTCAGTGGTATTTGCTGAGATAACTTAAGAATCAGACTAAATAATAATCCTTTGCTTTCATGCATTATTTTACAATACACAAAGTGCTCTCACATACAGTATCTCCTCAAGTCCTTGTGAACATTTTATTTACCCCCTGAGAAAAGGAAACTAGCGATCAGAGGTCACGTGTAGTGAGAAAGTATAGGTGGAATTCTCCTGATTTTAATTGATAGGATTTAGAATTTGGTTCCTTTAATTCCTGGGAATTTGGAGCCTTGAGATCAGCCAGTTAATCCCTTCTCAGACACGCGCCCCCTGTCCCTGTTGCTGCTCCTCCATTCTCCATGGACCAGAGGCAGAGTCTCCTATCCTTCATTTCTTGCCTCAGAACCTCGCCCTCAGCATAGGGTGGGAAAACCTGGGCATGGGTAGGGAGGGAACCATTATGATGGTTGGGCTTCTTTTTATTTTTAAACTACATTGAAGGACTAATGGAAAATTTATACTATCCCTTTTGCTGGGTCCCTTATATCTAAGTCCTGCTCCCAGCTAAGACTGTCGCCTGATCTGAGACACAGGTAGTATGTGGCAGGTGCGTGTGTGTGGGTGAGTGTGTGAAATGTTTTTCCTCAGAAGGAATGGCAGCTGACCGATATCCCTTCCTATTAGGATCTGTTAATAGTAAGAGGTGAGAGTGAGTGATGTAGCCTGTGTATGTGGAGCAAGGTGTTAGGCTTCTCTTTCTTTCTTTCTTTCTTTCTTTCTTTTGCGGTACTGAGGACTAAACTCAGGACCCTCCACTTGCCAGTCAAGTGCTTATTCTACTGAGCTATCTCCCCAGCCCCCAAGGCTTCATTTTCTGACTAACTTTTTGGGTAGAGAGTAGAGAGAACAGGCTAGATATCCTCTCCACACTTTTCTAGTTGTTTTTTTAAATTTTTATTTCTATGTATTTAGTACAGGGTCTACAGGGTCTTACTACACAGATCACACTCGTAGTGATCCTCCTGTTTTCAGTCTCCCAAGCGCTGGGATTACAGGCATGTGCCGCCATGCCCAATCTCATGCTCCCATTTCAGCCCGCGCCTGCACACTGGGGTAAGGGTGGAGGCGGGGCTGGCCTGGCCCAGCATTCAGGAAATTGACGCCCCACCACTGCGCTTTAGTCTGCTGAACCATCTTGCCAGCCCTTTCAAACTTTTCTAGCCGATGCAAGAAATCTCTACCTTTCAGTAGGTTTGGGACTGGAGTAGTAGGGAATAGGGAACAAAAAGAGCTGACACTTGTTGATGCTCCAAGTTGTGTGCACCTGGCTGTCACCTGGCCCATTTCAGTCCCAGCCCTCTGGGCAACATGACAGGCCAAGTGATTTGTCCTTTATATTCCGGATAACAGTTCTCTGACGCTGGGTCTGGTCATTTCTTTCCGAAAACAATCAACCAGCTTCTGGTGTTGTGGAGAGGCTGGAGGATTAGGGCATGGAGAGAGTGGGTTTCTTTCCACAGTCTGCGGCAGCTCTGCCTCAGTTTAGTGTTTAACCACCAAGCTCTCACTGCTGTGGAATCCCACTTGCACTTGATCCAGTGCTAGCTGAGCAGAGAAACAGCAGGTTCCTAAACTTCAATTGTTTAAAATCCTTCTAGGCTTTGGCACAGTGACAATGTATTTTAATTTCCTTCTGCTTTTGAGGGGGAAGACCTCCCATCATAAGATTCAAGCTCTTGGCCTGTTTTTCTCTTTCTCCTGCTGTACTCAACCCCATGAGTCCTCTTTTTCATTTCCACATCACCCCCTGCTCTAAACCCTAGACTGAGGGAACTACAAGCGCCCGGAACTCTTGCTGCAACATTAGGCTTTCCCTGGCTTTCCTCTTAGCCCCGCCCTACCCCTCAGCTGACCAATCGCAGCCCCGATGCACTTGTGCTGGTGACGTCATCTCACAGCCAATCGGGAGGCGGCAGGGGCTGTGTGCGCACGTCCACTTCGCCTTGCTGAGGCCAGCTTCTTTTTTCTCTAACCGGAAAGAGAGGGAGCAAAGTCTGGAGGTGGAAGGCGGAATCCTGGTCTCCAGGTCCCTTTGCGCTCTCCCGTGCCATCCCATCAATTCTCGACCTCTGGGCTGGATTGACCTTTCTCTAGTTCATGCAGTGTCCCACCAATCACCATTTCACTGATAAGAAACCTGAGGTTGGAGATGCTGAAGTATCTTGTGCAGCTTCTTGGTCGCTATGAGTGTGTCCTCCCGGCTTTTACTCGCTATTTGGAGGTGAGGGCCTCTGCTTCCCTGTGGAGCCCTCTCTGGAGAAGCACTTCCTGGCTTCAGCAAGCCCCTCCCCGACAGTTTCTAAATCTCCGGGAGGAAGTCCCCCCCTCTTCCATTCTTTGAGAAAGGTTAAAGATAGTTTTGAAGAATGGCTTCAGAGAAAAGACACGAGGGATACGAATCTCAGTCCTCGTGGCGGGGCAGGGCTTTCGTGCAGCCCTTTCCCCTGATGTGCTAGACTTCTCTGTGACGGATTCGGGATGGTTGCTTGTCCCTCCTGTGTCCTAAAGCCTCTTGCTAACCTCTTGTTCCCAAAGAGGAGCCCCACCTCCTCAGAGCAAGGGGCTGGCCTAGGCTATTTCTGTCCTTTCTGGGATTCTTCTGACAACAGATTCTTGTTTTCAGTCTGATTCGGATTTGAAACTTTTCCCGCAGCCTCTCACCCAGTTCCTGTAGGCTGGGTCTCTGCCTCTTCACTCCTTTCTCCCTTTAGCCACGCTCCTCCAGTTCTGCTTCCCAGAGTGCTTTCTGGTCAGATGCTCAGTTCTGCTGAGACATACAGGAGGAAATCGGGAGATCAGGAAGGAGCTGTTTCCCTGTGGGGGCTCCAGGTCCCCAGATCCCAGTGTTTTGATTCTCTGAAGTAGAAATCTTTGGTTTTCATGGCAAATCCTGTTCCAGTTCAGAGGAGCCATCTGCAGGGCCCCATTCTCAGGTAGGTGTCAGGAAGGAGGTAAGAAAAGGGACGAGAGAACAGGGTGCTCATGGATCTACCAGGTGTAGTTTAGTGGAGGGGTGGGGTCAGAACTTGATGGTCCCCATATGGCATGTGCATATGTGTGCCTGTGTACTTCTTACTCCGCCCACCTTGTCTTCACTTTATTCTCCTTCCATGCCTATGTCTTTTATTTTTATCACTTTTCTGAACTATAGTGGGTAATTTAGCAGGAGTTCTCCTCTTTCCCTCCTAATCTCTAGTATCTTTAGTTTTTTAAAATGTATTTGGTACTAGGTCTTGATCACTTAGACTTACAGTGATCCTTCTGTTTTCAACCTCCCAGCACTGGGGTTATAAGTGTGTGCCACCACGCTCTGTCTCACTGGTGGCTGGATCAGTGTTAGGGGGTGGGGCCAGCGTGGCATATGATGCAAGAGATTGAACCCCGGCCCCTGTGCTTGTCTAAGCAGGTGGTTAGCCTGCTGAGCTATCTCTCCATCCCCCCCCCAGCATCTTTAGAACTTTATATACCTTTGACACATCTTTATCTTTCTTAAGAACTCAAGCTAGAGATAGAACTCTCTTTATTCCAAGTCCCCTGGCTTGGAGTTGTTTTATCCTAAGCCTCCTACCTGTAGTCACCTTTTAGAAGGGGTAGGTGCTGGAAGTAGTGGCAAGGGCTTTGGAAACCCCGAGAACATGAGCTATGGGGTAATGCAGAGTTGAGCTGCTGGGGCCCGGGGAAGCTGGGCGTCTCTGGGTGTTAGTGCCTGGTTTCTTTCAGCTGGCTACTTCAAGCTAGGAGAAGCTTGGGCCTCATTGGAGACCTGAGGCTTTTACTTCGCACAGGGACTGAAGCTAAAAGAGAAAGAGGTAGTAGTGGTAAGGGTGAAAATAGAAGCACTGGGAAAAGGTTCCAGTTTTCCATGGGGCCGGTTGGGGATTGGGCTGTGCTGAGTGTCTTGTTCTACAGGGAAAGGGACCATCCCCATACCTGGTTCTCTGAGAGCTGGCCGGAGGGCTGGATTCAAATTGATATGGGTGGGAAGAAGGACTACCTACAGAACAGTGAGGTGTGGGCTTTGGCTGGGCCTGAGGGGATCCTTACTGAAGAGCTTTGGGAAAAAAAAAGGCTCTGTTGGCCAGCAAGTACTATGTGTGTGTTTGACTTTAGGAGGGTGTGGTTCAGCATCTTCGTCCTTTCAGCTACTTGAGTCCAGCTCCTGTTCTTGGATTTGTTCTTGGTCAAATTTATTCTTTAATTTTCCCTCTTCTCTTCACCCTCCCTCCCACCCCCAGCATCCAGATCATGTTTGGTTCAGATTTCTTTTTTTTTTTTTTTAATAATTTTTTATTTTATTTTATTTTATTTTTTCTTGTTGCAGAACCTTTGTTTGTTTATTCACTCATTTTTATGGCCGGCTCAGCCCACCCTGAGGGCAGGGCTGGCGCAGCATGTGGTGCCAGGGATCAAACCGCCATCCCTGAAGCTGCCCAAGCTTTCCCAAGCAGGGGCTTTAGACCATTGAGCCATCCCGCTGGGCCCCTGGTTCAGATTTCAACAGAAGCTATATGAGAGCTCCTGGATGAGATCTAGAGGCAAAAGGAGGAGGAGCTTGGAGCTCAAGTGGAAGGAGTGGTGTGTTCCAAGTCAACCTATGATCTCAGTCTTCTTCCAGGCTCACTATTATAGTCTTAGAAGCTCTGTCTTGGGGTGTGTCACTTGTGAGCTCTGGGAAGAGGTCGCCCACCTGATTAACCTGCCCTGCTTTCCTGTTTCTTATTTGACAAGTGCTCACTGAGCATACACTGTTGCTCTGTGTACAGAGATCAAGGTACAGCAGTTATGTCAGTGCTACCTAGGCACTTCTCATCTCTTCTGGTTGGACTGGCTGAGGCTGAAGCTGTGGGGAATGCTTTCAGCCTCTTTCCACAAGATTAGAGTTGTTCTGCTCTGACATTTTCACTTTTTGGACATATAAATGGGTCTTGCTAGTGTGAGCTGTGGGCCTGACCAAGCTGACTGAAGCTGGTAAGACTGACAAATCGGATGAACTTGGATAAGTCATTTAGCCCCTTTAAAGGTTATGCGAGAATCAAATTATAAAGGGGATGATAATTATAATTCCTTTGTCTCTTTCATTAGAGGGCTTCCTAATTACCTGTCTTTGAACTAGGCTTCCTCTTTTCCATGTGGATTTAGAGTGATAGGATATGTAGGCACTTGCTGAATTTGAAGGGAGCATGGTGTAGTCAGTATGGTGCTAGTCAGTCTCCTAATTGAGTCATGTTTATGGAAACTTTTGCATGTGTCAGGCCTTTTGCATATATTATTTTGTTTAATCCTTTTTTTTTTTTCCCTGAAACCAGGGGTTAAACTCAGGCCCTTGCACTTGTCAGGAAAGTGCTTATTCTACTGAGCTATCTCCCCAACGCCAATCCTCCTTTTTGAGGGAGGATTATGTATTTGGTACAGGGTCTCACTATGCACCTCAGACTCTAGTGACCCTCCTGTTTTCAGCCTCCCCAGCACTGAGATTACAGGGTGTGCCATCACACCTGGTCTCAGTGGTTGACTCAGGGCACTTGGCAGTGGGGCTGGGGTGGCATGCGGTACTGGGAATCAAACTCAGCTGCCTGTGCTTGCCCAAGCAAGAGTTTAGTTCGCTGAGTTATCTTCCCAGCCCCCTTTAATCCTCTTAATAGTCTTATGAAAAGGATTTATTATCATTTTCACCATTTCACAGATGAGGAAACTCACATGCTAAAAGCTCTGGAACTCTAGAATGCATTAAAATCATCTGGGGTGTTTAAGAATGTACATCCTCAGAGTATCTCCTTAGAAACCCTGATCCAGCAGGTATATAGTAAGGCAGAATCTAATGTTTAACATGCGTCTAAGGTAGTTTTGATTCTGGGAGTCTCCAGGCCATGTTTTTTTTTTTTTTTTTTTGAGACAGGGTCTCACTGTGCAGTTCAGGCTGGCTTTGAGCTCACTTTTGTAGCCCAGGCTGGTCTCGAACTCACAACGATCCTCCTGCCTCAGCCTCCCAAGTGCTGGGATTACAGGCGTGAGCCACCACGCCCAGCTTCCAGGCCATGTTTGAATAAATACTGATTAAGAGTTAGTGACTTGGCCGGGCTGGGCCTGAGTGGGCAGTTGGGCGGGCCGGACCACCATGGACCACAAGCTGCTGCTGCAAGAGCGGCCACCCGCCTACAATCTGGAGGCCGGCCAGGGCGAGTACCCGCGCGGTGCGCCGGTTCCGGCGCCATCCCGAGCGCCCCCCGCTGCCGCAGGGATTCCCACCCCACACCCAAGGTGTATAGTATCTACAGCCAAACGGTCACTCGGTACCCCGCCAATTCCATCGTCGTCGTCGTCGTCGGAGGCTGCCCGATGTGCAGAGTCGTCGTCCTGGAAGACTGCTTCACCTTGGACATCTTGGCCATCATCTTGTTTCCCTTTGGGTTCATCCGCTGCTTTGCCTTGAGGAAGCGGAGATGTCCCAACTGTGGCTCAACCTTCACCTAAGAGAACACAGCTTCCTGAGTGCCAGCTATCTTTTCTAATGTAAATATTGTATACAGTAGTTTTATTTGACCAAGCTTCAGGACTGTTTTGTAAAGTGAAGTGGGATCACTCTGGCATGTGCCGACTTAGGTCTTTTTTTTTTTTTTTTTTTTTGAGACAGGGTCTCGCTATGCAGTTGAGGCTGGTCCTGAGCTCACTTTTGTAGCCCAGGCTGGTCTCGAACTCGCACCGATCCTCCTGCCTCAGCCTCCCGAGTGCTGGGATTACAGGCGTGCGCCACCACGCCCAGCCCGACTTAGGTCTTGCAGAGGGTAGGAGGCAGCAGCAGTGCACTCCAGCTTAACGACAGCTCAAGAAAACATTGCTTTTTGTGTTTTTGCAGTCTTCAATTTGAGAAAGATGAGACATACTGTTTTTTTCTTTAATTTTTATTTTATTTTTTATTATTTTTTCTTGTTTCAGAACCTCTGTTTGTTTGTTTATTTATTTACTTTTTTTTTTTACGGCCGACTCAGCCTACCCTGTGTGCAGGGCCGGCGCAACGCATGGTGCCGGGGATCGAACCGCGGTCCCTGCAGCCCTTTAGACCACCGAGCCATCCTGCCGGGCCCCGAGAAATACTGTTTTAAATAAATTATTCATACATTAAAAAAAAAAAAAAGAGTTAGTGCTCAGAAACAGCAGAAGTCGACAGCTTTGAACTTGAGGTTCAGCTTTCTAGGCTTTGCTGCTCAGTACGCTTTGCCAAAAGTGCCTCTGGAGCTGGGGTTTTTGCCCTGGAAATGGAGTTAGCATTTCCTTCTGTGCCTCGCTGCTCACAGGCCCATTGTGAGCATAAAATGAAATAATGTAGGAGAAAGCACTTTTGAAAATGCAGTGCTGCCAGCATTGTTAGTGATTATGCAAATATATGCAAATGAGCACTCGTGGGAGTGGCTGTTCACTTGGGAGCCGGTGCTAGGATGCATCTTGCAAGAGGTGGGTCTAGAAGGAGACTGGAGAACTGTGGTGGACCTTGACCCCTGGGGACCAAGTTTTGGTTCTAAAAGGGCTGAGTAAAGTAGAAGGTTAAGGTAGGGGTGGGAATCCAGGACAGACAGAACCACCGAGGGAAGCAGAGGCCTTTCTTCTGAGTGTGTGTCACCAGCTTCCAGGACTCCGGCCATCAGGAATGACTGCTGTAGGAGAGGGAAGCCCTGGGCTGTGCCTGGGTCCCGGAAGCAGCACGTACCCTTTTGTTCTGTGATCTCTAGTCTGTTCTGGAAGGTGCTGGCTGGCAGCTCCTTTCTAGCTCTTTTTAGCAGGGAAAGCCTTTTGTGCTGTCTAGCCTCTCTCTAGTCCTCCCCCCTAATGAAGCTGGAGCTGGGGCTGAGCGTTAGTAAGCCCGCCCTCCTCATGCAGCAACCCGCTGTTTCCACATGGAAACAGTGCAGCAGGGAGGCTGGAAGTGAGATTTGAAGATAGCCCACCGGCAGAGACTGCAGCGCCACCTCCAGCTCCCTCACCCTCCCATTTTTACCTCTTTCCCTTCTGCCCCATTTGCTCTCAGACATGTTGGCCAGAACTGCCGGGCCTTGAGGTGAGAGCTGGCCGGTGATTACTTCCTAGGGCTGGCTATTTCGGGCTTCCCTGTTCCAAAGCTGCTGCGACCCCAGGATTTCTAAAACTGCTTCTGTTCAGGAATGCTGCTGTCCTCCCTCCCTGGCATCCCTGGGAATTGATGCTAATTTCAGCCTCTGGTCCCTGACTCATGCTCTTCTCCTCTCTGACTCATAAGATGACCTTGGGTTTTTGAAGCCCCTCTCAGTGGGAATTGTAATGGCTACCATTTCACTCCCGTTTCATTTTAGGTGGGGTGGGGCAAGGCTAAGAGGGAAGGAATGTTTTATTTCTTTCTTTGAAAATTGCCACCTAAAGCTAGAGCGCCTTGTGTGCTTTTTACTGCCTGGGCTGGCCTCACCAGACTTGTAAGGAACCTCTCAGTTAGTCACTGACCCTGGAATTCAGGTGGGCCAAACATGGAGGCATCATTGCTCCAGGCAAAGCATTCAGTCAGCGCTTTACCAGAACACTTGTGCCATGCGAGATGCTCTGACCCTGCCAGCATGGGCCTAATAACCTGCCGAGGATTCTCTCTGCCACATGACTGGGGAGCCAGGGGTTAACCCAGCTTTCTCCTGGTTGATGGATTCTGGAATCATAATCCATTAGCTCTGCCTGTGTGGAGTGAGGCCAGGCAAAAACATTCAGCTTGGTCTTTGTTCTGTGTGTGCTGTTTGCCATCCCTGCCAGGGACAGAGGGCTGTGGACATGTTCCCTTTCTCCCTATCTTGACCAAGAGACAATGAAGGTCTCCTGGGGGGTATTTTGATCACTCTTGAAAGCCTTCCTCCCTGGGAGAAATAAGCAGTTTCAGCTCTCATTCATATATATGAAAGAAATCATCCCCAAAACGTCACCACAGGGACTTGTCCCTGCCTACTTCTGCTCAGCCTAGGCTGGCAGTTTAAACAAGAGTTTGCAGAAAATATGGGCTGAAAGGGCCAGGTGTGGTAGAGTCAGGGAAGTCTGGAATTAAAGTTTGGGGATAGATTCACTTAGTACTGGCAGTAGCCGTGGCCCAAGATGAACAACATTACTTGCTATTATCATTAATTTTGTAATTATTAACAATTTAAGGGTGACTGGGAGTGTTGCTGTAAAATATACCCTATTCGTAGGCTCTGACAAGGTAGCAGTGTCTAAGCAGGATGTCTTATCCACACCCTACAGGCTGCGCTACATGGTAAAGCAGCTGGAGAATGGAGAGGTAAACATTGAGGAGCTGAAGAAAAACCTGGAGTATACCGCTTCTCTGCTGGAGGCCGTCTACATTGATGAGACTCGGTGAGTGAGACCCACAGGCCTAAGAAGAAAGCTATCAGATGGGCGCAGGGTTCAGAGAAGGAAGTGTGATGGAAAGCTGGAGGCGAGGGACGGGGGGACAGAGACAGTCAAGCAAAGAGAAGTGCTGGGTCACACAGAGCGAGTGGCAGAGATAAAGAGAAGAGGAGGCAGGGACACAGAAGTAGGGACAAACACAGGTAACAAGAAGGAGGTGTATAGTTCAGTGGTAGAGCACTTTCCTAGCATTTCTGGGACCCTGGGGTCAGCTCCTGGCACTAGAAAATGAAAGAAGGGAAGGCAGGGAGAGGAGGAAAGGTGGGGGAGGGCCTTAGACTTGGAAGAGACCTTCCAGCTCCTCTGCTCTTCCTCCTCCCTGTGTGGAAGTCGTCTCTGTGCTGCTCAGCACGGCAGCCACCAATTATATATACATGGTGTTGAGGGCTGGCGAGGGTGAAATACAGTGAATAAGTGGATTACATGCTGGAGTCCAAAATCTTAGGAAAAAGAATGTAGAAAGTCACTACTATATTTTATATTGATTTGTACTGAAATAATTTTTTTTTTTTTTTTGGTGGGATCAGGGTTCAAACTCATGACCTTACCCTTGCCAGGCAGGCACTTATGCCATGGAGTTATCTCTCCAGTCCCTGAAATAATGTTTTGGAGGTTTTAGTTTAAATAAAATTTATCATAAAACAAATTTCACAGTTTTTTTTTTTTTTTTTTTTTTGGTGAGACTGGGGTTCGAAGGTTCGAACTCATGACCTTGCACTTGCCAGGCAGGCAATTGTGCCACAGAGCTATCTCCTCAGCCCCATATTTTATGTTTTTTTTTTTTTTAAGTTTCACATTTTTAAACTTTTCTTACCTTTCTTAATGTAGTTACTAGAAAGTTTGAAATTTCATATAGGTAGTTTACTAAGAATAGTTGTTTTTGTTGGGCTGTTCTGCAGTGTCCATGGCAAGTGATGGTCCTTTTCTTTCATGAACACTTCCATAGTTGGGGTGCTTCCCGCTTCCTATAAGTGAGCTATTTCATCCTTGCAATTGCTAGCTAACAATACAGAGAGACAAAGAAATAGCAAAAGAGAGGGAGGGCCTGAGACCTGGAGTGGGCTTGAGAGTCACTAGGTAAGACTCTCGTCCCTCCTGGGCCTCAGGCAAATCTTGGACACAGAGGATGAGCTCCAGGAGCTGCGGTCAGATGCCGTGCCTTCAGAGGTGCGGGACTGGCTGGCCTCCACCTTCACCCAGCAAACCCGAGCCAAGGGCCGCCGCGCAGAGGAGAAGCCTAAGTTCCGAAGCATCGTGCATGCGGTGCAGGCCGGGATCTTCGTGGAACGGTGAGGTTTGCACGCTCAGCCTCCCTCTTTCCCCAGCACCCTGGTCTTTCATGATCCCATATGCCCATGGTGCATCCGCATTGCTCCGTTTAGACAGATCCTGCTTCTTCGGACTTTACGCCTGCTTTCTTTACCTTCCCCTCTCTCAGGATGTTCCGGAGAACGTATACCTCCGTGGGCCCCACCTATTCTACTGCAGTCCACAACTGTCTCAAGGTGATCCTTGTTTTTTGGGAAAAGAGGTGAAATTTGGGGTTGGAATGGCCATTGGGACTTATGGGCTCTGTTATAGGTATGATTTATTTACCTTCCCTTTAACTGTTCTCATGTTCTGCAAAATAACTTTTGCCCGCTCTATGGGCAAACCTGTCTTCTTATCTCTCCCATTTTGAGAGACATCTAGGCAGAAAGAGGTTGACTTCACCACCCTTTGTTATCCTATAAGTGTAATCCCTGGAAAATCCTTGAGATCTAACTTTACCTCTGAAAGGGCATTCCCTTGTCTGGTCCATTATTTCTCCACAGAACCTGGATCTCTGGTGCTTTGATGTCTTTTCCTTGAATCGGGCAGCAGATGACCACGCCCTGAAGACCATTGTCTTTGAGTTGCTGACTCGACACAACCTCATCAGCCGCTTCAAGGTTGGGCAGCGCCCTACCTGTGCCTGCAGGAAGGAGCCTTCACGTCTCTCATTCCCATTCTGAGCATTGCTAGTGCTGAGAGTCCTCAGCCCCTCCATGGGTCTCAGCCCCCAAGTTGTCCCTGAATCTGCTGCAGTTCCAGCCTCTGGAGGAGGGCAGGATTCTAGCCCAGACACATTTAGCTTAGGATTTTGCTCCTCGCCTTGGACTGCCCTGACCCTCCCTGTCCTCAATAGCAGGCCATAGTTCACACCCCCTTTCTGCTCCTCCCGGTGGGTTCCGCAGGCTTTGAGTCCAGCTGCTGTCACAAGTGCCCTTTGGGACTAGAGTCTCCACTTGTTTCCTGACACAAGAAAGGGAAAGAGAACCGATCATTCTCTTGCCTGTGACCTGGCTCTCAGTAGGGGTGGGTGGAGCTGTGTGCAGGGGGAGTGTGTGCAAACTCCATTTTTTTTTTTTTTTTTTTTTTGTGCTCTGTAGCTTGGCTGCCTGGGAGGAGTGCTCTGGAGTTCAAAGCTTCTCCAGAACCTGTAGGACGGGGGACTGTCTTTTGGGAGGGAATAAACAGCTAAGAAAAATACTTCCATGTGGAAAAACTGTATTTGGAAGTAAGGAGGAAGGGGTTTAAGAGTTGTTGTGGGTCACTTGGTTGGCAGGGGAGCTAACGTTAGAGGTGAAGGAAGCATGGTCCAAGTGGCCGTGGAGGGATGTAGTCAGGTGAAGGGCCCTCTCCGTTGGGCTCTTAAGAGTCAGTCCAGCCACCTCGGCCTTGCTGCACTGTGACAGACTGCTTGTCCATGTGTGCCTTCCCTGGACATGTGACCACCTCCTTTTTCAACAGTTCTGGAGAGAGTTTCTAAAACTTTTCCTGAGGTGCTCAGCTGAGATTGTCTTCAGTGACTTCCTGGGGCCAGTCCTGCTGTTTTGTTGAATTCCTCCCAATATGGCCCTGTCCAGGGCAGAGACTAGCAGAGACTTCTCCCCATCCTGGTGTCCACACCATTTCTCAAGAGTACTTTAAATGGGAGCTTCTCCCAAACTCTGCCTTCTTACCTGGGGGGCTTGGGTTTGGCAGATCCAAGAGCAGTTGCTTTGGGTTGGCTCCAGGCTGTCAGTGAGAGGGTGTTGTCCATGGTTTCTCAGTCAGACACACCCTTCTCCAGCTCCACATTCTCTTCCTGGGCACCCAGCCCCTCTCTGCTCCTTCCTTTTTCTTCCTTTCCCTCCAGGGACACCATGGCAACACAAAAAGCAAGGGCAGTTGTCATGGAAACAGTCCTTTAAAATCCCTGAATTTGGGGCACAGCCCTCCAGGGGTAGGGATGGGGGTGATGTTAGGGTCTGATTAATGGCACATCTTCTGTGTCTCTGTTACTCTGTAGCTCATCCCTACAGAAGCTTCTCCAAGCCCCTGAACCTTAGTGCTTTTCCAGTCTCAGGGAGTCCAGGGATAGGTGACACCAGCCATGCCCTCTGGGAGCCTAGAGCCTTTTTGAAGGAGGCAGAGATGCCCAGGCACATGTATAGACCAGGTCAAAATCGAGAGAGGCTGGCTAGAGCTCTGGAGTGTGTGTGTGTGTGTGTGTGTGTGTGTGTGTGTGTGTGTGTGTGTGTGTGTGGTGGCGGCACAGGTGTCAGTGTATGTGGAGGGGAGGTGGGCAGGGAAGGCTTCAGAGAGGAGTGGGTGACCCACTTCTGCTGGAAGAGACCTCTCTCTAGGTTCTTTTATTCTTTCCCCTGCTTCTGAGCCTTCTGCCCTTCTTTCTTGTTTTAGATTTGGAGATGCGATAGGATGGTTGGAAAGTAGGAGGAGGGAAACTTTCTTTCCTTTCCTTAACAATCTCCAGGGAAATAATAATACTTGTAGCTGCTCTTTGGAGAGTACTGGCTAAGTGCCTTGTACTTCTTTCATTATATTCCAGGTAGCTGTTACTATCTTCATTCTACAAGTAAGTTTCTGAGGTGCAGAAAGCACGTGACTTGGGCAGGGTCACACAGGCAGCAGCTGGCAGAGCCAGGATGTGAGTCCAGATTTCCCTATGCAGAGCCCAGGCTCTCTTGCCCTGTGCTATGCTGCCTCCTACAGGATGAGCGGATTGCCGAGCTCAGCGCTCTTGCTTCTGCTCTTGCAGAGCCTCCATATAGCTTGATTTCTTTCTGCTCACTGCAGATTCCCACTGTTTTTTTGATGTCCTTCCTGGAGGCCTTGGAGACAGGCTATGGGAAGTACAAGAATCCGTACCACAATCAGATCCATGCAGCTGATGTTACCCAGACGGTCCATTGCTTCCTGCTTCGTACAGGGATGGTGGTAGGTGCTCCCTGGACAGCTCTTCTGTGATTCAGTGTCCACAGCTGCAGAACTGGGAAGTCTAGGCTATAGCCCCAGGTCTATTTAAAAAAAAAATCCCCCCTCTTTCCCCTTCACTCCTCCTTTTCTATACTGGGGACTGAACACAGAGATTTTGTACCAAGCTATACCAGCAATCCTGAATATCTGAGGCAGGATCTTGCTAAGTCGCTGAGATCCCCAGACTAGGCTCAAGCTTGCGACCCTCCTGCTCCCCTCCCGCCGAGTGTTTGGATTGATTCCGGCGGTGCACTCTCATGCCTAGCTTCCGAGTTCCACTTTCCTCTCTCTGGTTCTTTTTCGGCATCTCAGAGCCTTTACAGAATCAGATTACATTTACTCACACTAGAGAATTCCCAGGGGTGACAGAACTTCATGAGTAGTGCTGGGGACAGGTGCTGGGATCTGGTGGGTATGGTGCAGGTGGGGGTGGAGCATGGTCCCTTGACATTCCAGGAGCTGAGATCCTGGCTGCGTTTACCCAAGAGCTGGCCCTGAGGAATGGAAGATGGGCTAAGTGTCTGGCCTGGGTGGGCAGGTCTTCAGGTGGTGACTGGCAGGATGGCGGCCCTCTCTCATCCTGTCTTTCTCCCCCAGCACTGCCTGTCAGAAATCGAGGTCTTGGCCATCATCTTTGCTGCAGCCATCCATGACTATGAGCACACAGGCACTACCAACAGCTTCCACATCCAGACCAAGTGAGGGGTGGGGCCATGCCTGGGGCAGGAGGGCCGGCTGGAGTTAGAGGAGGTTGTTAGAGGATGCCTCTCAGGGAGCTGGACCTGACCACCTTCGATTTTGCAGGTCAGAATGTGCCATCCTCTACAATGATCGCTCCGTGCTGGAAAATCACCACATCAGCTCTGTATTCCGAATGATGCAGGATGACGAGATGAACATTTTCATCAACCTCACTAAGGATGAGTTTGTGTGAGCAGAAGCCACCCTGAGCATCCCTAAGAGACGCCTCTTCACAGCCCTCTTTCCCACCTCTTGTGCTCCCTGGAATGGTGCTGTGAATGCTGATTGCTCCCCTTTCTCTGTCCATGCAGAGAGCTGCGGGCATTGGTCATTGAGATGGTGTTGGCCACAGACATGTCTTGCCATTTCCAGCAAGTGAAGTCCATGAAGACAGCCTTGCAGCAGCTAGAGAGGTAGCACATGGTGGGGTGTGGCTGGGGCCAGGCTGGAGAGAAGGATGTGCGAGTCAAGTGTGCGCTGGGTAGTTAGTTGCCAGGACTTTGCCTGGTGTGGAGCCTCTTCTGGCTCCAGGCATCTACCTGCGTGTATCTGTGTGGAAGGGGTGTGGTGTATGCAATGTGGCCTTGGCTTACATACAGTCTGGGCAGTGGTCGGCTGGGGGGCCTTGCTGGCTTAGAGTCTGATGTGAGGTTTCTTTTACTGCCACTTTAGGATATAGGCTTACTGTGGAATGTTGGGAAATTCATTTAACTGTTCTGGACAACAAATGTCCTTATCTGTGAAATTGTGAAAATGATACACCACCTTCCACACTGCTGGCCAAGGGTTCCTACTCTAAGAGGGTTACTGGAGAGTCATGTGAGATTAAAAAAAGAGGACAGAACAAATGCCATAATTACATGTAGGGCTTCTTAGAAGTAGGTGGAAGTATATAAAGGTGTATAGGAGAGAGTGGACTGTGATTGTGTGTACCTTGAAGGTGTGTGTTAATCTTTGTGTATGGTGTCTGTGTGTGTGTGTGCAGTGCCCCAGCAGGGCATTGTTGGGTATAACAATAATGATTATCATTATAATCAGCCATGTCATTATAATCTTCTAAGCCCTTATTATGTACCACTCTTCTAAATACTTATTTTGTTATATATTATTTAATTTCAGAACAACTCAATATCTGTTAAGAGTTGCTATTTCTATTTTAGGGCTTCAAATGAAATGTGGATATTTTAAGTCCCTTGCTTCATGTCACTCAGCCAGTGTACAATAGCTGCGTGGGGACTCAAACCTTGACCCTTTGATGCACAGAGCCTGGGTGTCTTAGTTTCTTTTTACTTGTTGCTGGGACAAATACCCGACACCCAAAATGAGAAAAGGTTTATTTAGCTCACAGTTACACTGGGTTTTCAGCTGTGGTAACAGCCTGTGTTCCCACCTATGCTGTGTGTGTGTGTATGTGTGTTTGTGTGTGTGTCCCTGTCTGTGTCTAAGGCTACATGAAAAGAGGAAGTTCTAGGTTTGTGGGCCCGAGCAGGAGCGTGTGATGGGAGGCTAGAGGACTGCTCAGGTTCTCTTCTCCTGAAAGATCAGCTTCCCTTTCCTTGACCCTGGCCCCAACCAGGATCGACAAATCCAAGGCCCTGTCCCTCCTGCTCCATGCTGCTGACATCAGCCACCCTACGAAGCAGTGGTCAGTCCATAGCCGCTGGACAAAGGCCCTCATGGAGGAATTCTTCCGCCAGGTAGTGCGGCGTTTTTGCTCTCCTGCCCATGGGGACATTCTTGCCCCTTTTGCTCTGCAAGTTTCCCCCCAACTCCTACTTCAGGTCTTTATTCAGCTACTTTTTGATTCTAACCTGACCCCGGGCCCACTGTGAGATAAAAAGATCGCAGGTTGGAGCCCAGCCCAGGCAACTTAGCAGCTTAATGAGACCAGGTCTCAAAAGAAAAGCTGTGAGCCTAACTCAGTGTGAAAGCCCTGGGCTTTCCCTAGGACCATAACCGCACCCCCCCCCCATAATAACAATAAAACACAAAAGACAAAAAACATAAAAAAAATTTGTCCTGAAAGCTTAAACTTGGTTGTCCATTTCTTTTTCTTTCTTTCTTTTTTTTTTTTGTCTTTTTTTGAGACAGGGTCTCACTATGCAGTTCAGGCTGGCCTTGAGCTCACTTTTGTAGCTCAGGCTGGTCTCGAACTCTCACCGATCCTCCTGCCTCAGCCTCCCGAGTGCTGGGATTACAAGCTTGCTGGTTGTCCATTTCTGCATCACTTATCTGTAGTCAAAGATGCACAGCAGCCCCCTGGCTGGTGGGCCTGAGGTGTCCTCTCTCTCTAGGGTGATAAAGAGGCAGAGCTTGGCTTGCCCTTTTCTCCACTCTGCGACCGCACTTCCACTCTGGTGGCCCAGTCCCAGATTGGTGAGTGTCCTTGGCTGCAGGGAGGAGAGGAATGGGAAGGGAAATGGGTGCTGCTTGGGCCAGGGCCCGAGCCAGGATTGCTCTAGTTCCAAGCCTGCTGAAGCCCTTCCTGTAGAGACAAGGCTGCTGTGGCAGAGCTTGAGATTAGACACTGCGAAGCTGGGGTTGCGATGGTGGGAGCTCTCTGGGTGCTTAAAGAAACCGTCCGAAGGCCTGCCACCCCCTCAGGAAGGTTGCAGTGCAGGTTGCTTGCCCACCCTTTCTTTGTTTTTTGTGGTACCCGGGATTGGACTCAGGACCTTGCACTTGCCAGGAAGGCACTTATTCTGCGGAGGTATCTTCCTAGCCCTTGCCCACCCTTTTAGTCTGCAGCCAGGGGCAGGGCTGTGCCAGCGTTCTCCTCTTCTAGCTCCTGTCCCACATAAGAGATCCCCTCTGCAGGCTTCATTGACTTCATTGTGGAGCCCACGTTCTCTGTGCTGACCGACGTGGCAGAGAAGAGTGTCCAGCCCCTGGGAGATGATGACTCCAAGGCCAAAACCCAGCCCAGGTGAGGTGGCAGAGCAGCCCGTGTCCTGGTTCCGGGGAGGAATGTCATACTCACAGAGAGTACAGGTTTCCTGGGAAAGAAGTGTAGCCTTGGCAGGGGTGGGGGTGGGAGTGGGGCAGGGCATGCTGCTCCACGCTTGGGAGCCTCTCTGCTGTTTGTCACAGAGTGGAAGCTTGGGACCAGAAGGGTATGACTGTTCCTGTGTCCCCCACCACATTTCACAGGCATGGTGGCCCATGTCTGGAATCTCAACACTGAGGCAGGAAGAATGTAAGTTCCAGTTCTGGGTAACTCAGTAAGGTCTGGCCTCAAACTAAAAAAGTAAAAAGGGATGGGGATGTTACTCACTGGTAGTTACCTTGGGTTCAGTGCTCAGTGCAGCAAAACAGAACAAAACAAAACAGAAGAGAACAAAACACCACACACACACACACACACACACACACACACACACACACACGCACGCACACACGCACACGTGCACACACACATGCACACGCATATACACATGCATGCATGCTAAATCCAACCCCAGAAAACTTTGGGCTTGGAGCATAGCACAGAGGTAGGCAAGATGTCCTTGCCTAGTATATGTAAGGCCCCGGGTTCAATCCCCAGCACTACAGAAAGAACAGAAAAGAATTGTCTTTTCCTATTATAACATAATACACATTTTCATTCCCTTTCTTTCTTTCCTTTTAAGTACCTCTACACTCAGCTACATCCCTAGGTCCTTTTCAACATTTAAAAAAAATGTATTTAGTACAGGGTTTACAGGGTCTCACTACGGTCAGACTCTAGTGATTCTTCTGTTTTCAAGTCTCCCAAGTGCTGAGACTACAGGCTCTCCCCACCATGCCCAGTCTCAATTGTTGTCTCAGTGTGCCCTACAGGCAGGGCTGGCACAGCACACCTGGATCGAGCCTGGCTGCTGCACTCTGCCTAAGCAGGTGCTTTAGTCTGTTGAGCTGTCTGGCGAGCCAAATATTTTTAATTTTAGCAATTTTTTTTTTTTTTTTTTTTAGTAGTGGGAGTAGAACTCAGGACCTTTCCCTTTCCAGGCAAGTGCTTATACCGCTACGCTATCTCCCTGGCCCTCACCATTTGTTATATGTTTGTTTGTTTATTTATTTATTTATTCTTGTGGTACCAGGGATTGAACTCAGGACCTTGTGCTTGTCAGGCAGGTACTTATGCAGCTGAGCTATTTCCCTGCTTTCAACATTTTTATTTAAAAATTTTTTTGGGGGGGCCGGCAGGATGGCTCAGTGGTCTAAAGCACCTGCTTAGGAAAGCTTAGGTGGGTGCAGGGACCACAGTTCGATCCCCGGCACCACATACTGCGCCGGGCAGGCTGAGCCGGCCATAAAAATAAATAAATAAACAAACAAAAGTTGCGAAACAAGAAAAAAAATAAAGATAAATTTAAAAAAAAAATTCACTGAGTTGTTCATGCTGAGGTAGAGTTGGCAGTGCTCCTACTTCAGCCTCCTAGAGTGCTGTGATCCAAGGTTGTGTCACCACACTTGGCCATTTTAGTTGTTTCATTGCCTTGTTTTTATTTTTCTTCTACCAGGAGAGGTGTGGCAAGAGAGGGTGGAACTGGGACTAGAGGGACAGGGACGGGGGCCACCGAGTAGCCAGCTTGGCCTGCTGAGTCTTCTGGCCTCCCACTGTTTCCTCTGCTCTGAGGGCTATGAAGGTAGTTCTGGAGCAGCCTGGGTCTCACTTCTGGAATGGGGTCCTGTTTCTAGCTTCCAGTGGCGCCAGCCTTCTCTTGATGTGGATGTGGGGGACCCCAACCCTGATGTGGTCAGCTTCCGCTCCACCTGGACCAAGTACATTCAGGAGAACAAGCAGAAATGGAAGGAACGGGCTGCCAGTGGTGCGTGCTGTGGGGGAGGGGCACGGACCTTGAGGGGTGCTACTCAGACAGCAGTGGGTTCTTTTTGGCTACTGGGAATTGAACTCAGGACCTTGTGCTTACCAGGCAGGTACTGTGCTGCTGAACTCTAACGCTGGTCCCCTCATGTTTTCTTATGACCTGGGGCAACACTTTGATACCTAGAGCTGGGAATAGGGTCATGTAGACTAAAGTTGGGTCACAGGAAAGGCTGAGTGGCCTGGGCTGTTCCAGAAAGGGGCTGGAGGGAGCATAGGGACCGATGTAAGTCATCCCGCAGCTGTGGTCTACGTATGGTGCCCTTGTAAATTTGGGTAACTTGGTAGTTCTGGCTCTTCCTTGGCGTGAGGGTTGTGAGTTCTTGCAGGACCAGAGAGGTTCTTCCAGCAGGGGCGGGTGGAGCTCAGGTTCAGAGAAGGGCACTGCTCTTTACACGGGTTCTGGGGAGACCCTCCTAGGCCTGGTCTCGGGGTGCCTTGTATCCCTCTGCAGGCATCACCAACCAGATGTCCATTGATGAGCTGTGCCCCTGTGAAGAGGAGGCCCCACCCTCCCCTGCGGAAGATGAACACAACCAGAATGGGAATCTGGACTAGCCCAGGGCTGGCCCAGGTGAGCAGGGCCTGGGCAGGAGGAGGGGGCACGGTGTCAGTATGGCTGTCTCTGGGCTGCAGATGTGAGGGTCTCTCCCGCCTTCCGTCCTGGCAGCACAGTGGAGGATGTGAAGGCAAAGAACTAAGCTGGGGGTGGGGGTGAGGGCGGGGGTGGCAGGCAGGGAGCATTTTCCCTCTTGGCCTTCCAGACCCTGCAGGAAGGGATGGCAGCAGGCAACATGGCACCACGCTAGGCCTTGTAAGGGTGGGGACAGTGTGCACAGCCAGGGCTCAAGGCCTTGGGGGGGCCTGGTGGATGCGGCTTCCATCTCAGCCCCGCTCTTGCCCTTGCCTGGCATGCTTCTTTCGGAAGGGAACTTTTCACAACGATATTCGGGGCTGAGTAGGGACCTGGCAAGACGTGGAGAAGGAAAGCCAGGCGGAGGGTGACGGCAGAGACCAGAGCTCTGAGCTTCTCCCTCCTTCCCCAGGTCCTCCGAGTCTGAGGTATTCGACATCATTAGCACCATCCATCGGGACTGGCTCCCCCATCTGCTCCAAGAGAGCATGGAGGTGGAAGAAGAGAACCCCCCCCCCAAGGCCAGAAGCCAGATTGTGGGGTTGGGGGAGGGCCCCTCCCTGCTGACACCCATTGGGGCGCACTTTAATTTCCTGGCAGCAACACTGGGAAACTTCAGGCTCCTGATGGTCACTGTGCCATGCCCCTACCCGTGGATACCTTCCTGGCCTGACGGCTGCCTGGGAGCGGGGAGCTTCCTGAGGCTTCCCAGGGCTGAGGGGGAGGGCCAGAGATGCCAGCCCCCGGGCCCTCCCCCATCCTTTTTTGCCTCCAAGTTACTAAGCAATACATTTTGGGGGTCCCCTCAGGCCCCCACCCCAGATCTTAGCTGGCAGGTCTGGGTTCCCTTTCTCCTCCCTTGGGAAGGGCTGGAATTGGGTAGAAAGCTGGGTTTTTTAAATCCCTACCTGTGGGGAGGGGAGGGGGTTCCTTCAGGGCACTGTTCCTTTCTAGAATAGGGTGGGGGTGGGCATCTCCGTTACCCCAAACTTACACTGCTTTGGCCCCTCCCCAGCCTGACTCCCTGCCATCTTCTCTCTTTCCCGTGCTGAAATGGTGACCGGGGGAAGAGAAGAGCCATTGGGACCAGGTCTGAGGGGGGCCTTTCCTGGAGAACCGGGGCCGGTTTGGCCCCTGGGGCTTGTCACCTGCCCTGGCTATCTCAGCTCAGCGCCCCTTTCTTCTCCCCTGGAGCTAGATGGGGCTCCCATCCGACCAATGTCTGTAAAGTGCTTTGAGGTCTCCCCAGCAAAGCACCTTCAGGATGCATTTTATGAGCACAGGCAGGCGAGTCCAGCTGGGTCAGGGTCTGTGTATGGGGAGGGTAAGGGACAATCTCACAGTCCAGTGTTGCTGACAGAGAGGGCCCTTTGCTGTCCCTCCTACCTCCCAGAACTGGCTCAGTTACAGGTACAAGAGTCTGCTCCCAGGGACAGTGGTGGGTAGAAGGCGGGTGGGGGCGGGGTGCAGGGCTCTGCTGTTGTGACCTCTGGAGTGAGCCCAGCCAGGCCTGGTGCCCCTTCCTCTCCTCAGGCTCCTCCTCGCCTCCACCCTGCCCCCGAAAGGCCAAAGTCCAGGTGGTGACTGCCTCCTCCTCTCTTGTAAATACCAACCATGCATCTGTGCAGTGGGCCCTGTTCTTGTGAAGTTCATGCCCATGGTCTCTTAGCCCTGCCACCCTGAAACTTGTCTGCCGACCCCGCCTCAGTGGGGCAGAGACGCATGTGACTCACCCCTGCCCTTGGTCTCTCAGGCCCCTGCTATAGCCAGAGATCAATAAAGAAGGGAGACCTGGCTGGCTGTGTCTGGTGTTCACTGGGGGAGCTGAGGGGAGGATCTTCCTGCCTGCTACCTTTCCAAAGCTGGGTAAACCCTGCTGAGGCTCATCATCCTGTGTGCAAGCGCAGGCCTCGAAAGCAGGCCTTGCCTGAGGGCACACAGTAGGTGCCAGGCAGGAGTAGGGCAGATGAAACTTCCCTCTTTTCTGCTCCTTCTTTACCTCGGCAAAGTGAAAGAATCTGGCAGGACCAGCCTGGCTATGGGACCAGCAGACATATCACCTAAGCATGTGTGGTTTTGTCTTATCCTGAACTTTGTGTACCTGGAACCAGGGGTGGGGGAGTGGGGGGTTGGCTATAGCGGAAGACAATGCTTCCAGTCCCCAGAAAGGGCCTCTAATCAACCACTGTGCTCCCTATGCCTTTTTGGTAACGGATTGGAAAAGGAGAAGGTGGTCTCAAACTGGAGGGAACCGGTGACATACACTCCTCAAGCCCTTCACCATGTCCAATGGCCAGAGTGCAGTTTCCTATTTGATCCAGCAGGTGGCACCCGTAGCACCACAGCTGCAAGGTATGGTTTTCAGGGCTCCTAAGGCAGCCCTGCCAGGTGGCTGGATGTTTCCTCAGTAAAAAGCAAGAACCTTGGGCCATCCTTCCTTTTTGGCACCACAAAGGCCAGTACCCCCACTTGTCTGGCCCCCATCTCTCTTCCTACAGTAAATAAAGGCAAGGTCAGGGGAGACCCCTTTTGCAGTTTCTGCCTTAGCCAACCCTATTTTCTCCTTCTCAGAGGCAGTTGGGCAAGAGGATTTCAGACAAGGGGAGGCAAAAGGCATTCTTCAAGTCTGGAAAGAAGGAAAATTCCAAGGACCTAACACCAAATTTATCACTTTTTAAAAATGAGATAGTCCCCAAAAGTGAAGAAGTAAGAAACAGATCCAGTGTCCATGCATCCCCAAACTGCAGCAGCGATGCCAGGATGCCGCCTCCTCTCAGGCCTGTCATGGAAGAGAAAGAAAGGGACGGCGGCTGAGTGGCCCGAGGCTCATTCCTGTCCCCTGGTCTGCCCAGCCACCCACTTCCTCAGGAGGCCGGTTCTTGTGTCTGGTCCACCTCCACCCCTTGCCAGTCTATTCCAGGGAGTGAAGAATATAAAATCAGAGCTCAGAGCCAGCTCTTCTGTCCTCCAGCTCCAGGCAGGGCCACTGCCCACCTAACCTGGGCAGGTGAAGAGCTCCCTTTGAGTTCTAAATGTCCTTTACCAAATAAAGCCATGGCCTCTTCTATCGCCTGTTCAGGAGCCCACAGTCCTATAGGAAGTCTAACTTCAATGCTTCCTGCTGCAGTATTAGTTCCATTTCTCTTGGTTTGTGTGTCAGGGACATATGTCCTCTTACCATAAGAACATTTCAGTGACAGAAGCTGGTTCTTTGTTCTCTTTTCTCTGGTCCTTACCTACACAGTGCTCTTCTGCACCCCTGAGGGCCCCGCCCTGGGGTCTTACCGAGTTGGCTCCCTGGGAGTCCCGGGGGGATATATGGGTGGAGGGTTCCACTGTGCTGGGCTCCTCACTGCTCCTCTCCTGAGTTTTAGGGGTGGATCCTGCAGATTCTGGGGAGGGAAGATGGGGCAGCAGGGAGAGGGCATTTATGAAGGCCTTGGAGAAGGGACTGCTGCTGTGTACTGCACCTATGTCCAGGGATGCCTGAGAGACCCATGTGGGAGCAAAGTGGTGGGAACGACAGGGCTTTCTCTGATCCTGGTTACTACTAGACGCTTGCTACTTTTTTCTTTTTTTAAATCCTGTTTGAAACTAGCCCACGTGCTAGGTACCAGACAGTGAGGCTGTGAGGCCAGCTTCCACATTCCTTGATGGTCTTTATAAGCACCAAGACGGGTGTTCAGATCCAATGGGAAAGGGAAATGGAGGGTCTAAGGTTGTTTTGCACTCACAGCAATCCTTCTGCCTCAGTCTCCAAAGTGCTGGGGGTACAGGTGTGAGCTATCATGCCTGGCTTTTTATCTGTACTCAGAGACTGAAAAAGAAAAGCTTCTAAAAACATTAAAAAAAAAATAGGGGTACACTGTGAGGCTTCATCTGACCTGAATTGATATGAGGCTATTTTTGGTCTTTATCCCACTCACGTTGATGGGATTGTAGAACCATTGATGCATTTGATTATAGGATGCTCTGATATATAGTGTATAGCGTACCACTTTCATAACATTAGGCAAATTCTGAATTCAGGGGTTGTGGATGTGAATTAAAAGCACCATCACATCTAAGGGGTTAAGTCCAAGGCCTCTCAACTGAGTGGCAAATGGCAGAGGCAGGAACCTAGTTGGGAATACCTTCCCACGATGCCAGTGGCCTCTCCAGTGCAGCTGCAGTAGAGATCTCAGGGTCCCAGCTGGGCTGGCTCTGTATCTTCCAGTAAGAGGAGGCAAGGTTCAGATACGTACAGGTCTGTCCCTATCACTGAGCTAGCTTTTGGCTACTCTCCCAGCCTCAACTCTACCTTCTTCTTCCGAGACTGTCTTGCCTGCTACTGGGCTTGGGAACACAGTGTCTGGGGCCCTCTGCAGCCTGTACGTACTCTGTGCTGTCCCCTGGGGGCCAGGCCTTGACTCCGCTCCTGTGTCTGAGATCCCAGGTGTGCAGGACTCCTGGGCCCCTGTGCTCTCGGCAGCTCCCTCAGGCTCCTCTCCTTGCTTCTGTTGCCCCAGGTGATGCTCAACCATTGTCTGGAGCTCTGGGGACATGGAGAAAGGGAGGGAACCCTGGACGTGACTGCCTGGCATCCCTCTACCAGCAAGAGCCCACGCATGGGTTGGCACACACTGCTGGGCGGGTGACTTTCCCAGCCACTGAGACACAAACACGTAGGGGGGACACTAGAACTTTTTTTTTTTTTTTTTTTTTTTTTGTGGGACCTGGGATTGAACTCAGGTCCTTGCATTTGCCAGGCAAGCCTTTATTCTACTGAGCTATCTCCCCAGCCCCCATAGGGGAAGAACTCTTAAGAGTACTGTACAAGGTATTCCTGACTCGCTGGTATTTGTGTTCTCCCCTGGGGACAGGAAAAAAGACTCCATTTAGATTCAGGGACGATCTGAGTACCTTCTATGGCTGTGCTGCTCGCTGATGGGTTCCCATGTATTATTTATCTGCCCTGATTAGGTGGATTCAAGGCTGGGTGGGGTGGGCAGTGCCCGGGAAGCTGCTGGCTGGTTGGTGGCAGAGCTGGGGTTTGAGCTCCGTCTCTGGGAGAGGGGGTTTCATTGACCTCCCAAGTGACCTTTCCAAAGGGACAGCGAGTCTATCAGCTTCAGGCCCACAGAGGAGAAAGGAACGGGCAGGGTCTGTCCAACCTTTCATGGTGGGTGTGGTCCTTGTCATCTTCTTCCGTTGCCGTGGAGACATGGCCAGAGTGGACTGTGGAGGACACAGAGGACAGATGAGTGTTGGCCATTCCCGCTCTCCTCCTGTGCCTTGCTTTTGGTTTGGAGTTTGGGGCTTCAGAAAGATGGGGAAACCGAGTGCCTACCTTCCAGACACTTTCACTGTGGTGTCACACAGTGTGCGTATGCATGCATGCGTATGTGTGTGTGTGTGTGTGTGTGTGTGTAGGGATGTGTACAGCTCCACTCATGTGCCTGTTGGGCGCTGTGCAGAGAAGAGGGAGTCAAAAAGTCCTGCGGGTTGGGTGTAGGTGGTTTCGTGCTTGGCAGGCACAAGTTAGGAGTGCAGCTCACCTTGAGAAGTGGGTTGGGAATCCGGTCTTCATCCACTTCTGAGGGCAGCAGGGAAAGGAGAAGGTGGTAAGGACGGGAAATCCAGGGTCCCACAGAGCTGACCTCCTAAGGGGAGGCGCTGCGCGTGACCTGTCTCCTAATCTCCTCTGGAAGTTGGTCCTCTGGCTGCCCTGCCTGCTCACTCCTATTCCTCCTACTCTGTCCGCCTTTCGTCCTCTGCCTCGAGTCCTGTCCTCGACTCTGGTCAATCTGTACCTACACGCTTGCCCCTTTCTTTAAGGTCTCTCAGGGCAGAATCTGGAATCTCTCTGCCTTCTTTCTCCCTCTGAAGTATACATTTCTCACAGAACTGTGTCACTCGAGGTCCAGGTGGCCACAGTTACTTGCTGCAGGTGGAGGGAAGCTGCGGGCCCACCAGGACCTCTAGTCCAGCTCATTAACCTGACCACCTTTTGCGCACATCCCTGTCAAGCTCCCTTGACATTCTCGGAGACCTTGTTCTTTTCCCAGACCTTGATTGGGATACTGGTGACCAGAATCCCAGCTGCTCCCTGGGCTGTTTCTAACCTTCCTTTCCCTCTAGGGGCCAGGAAGATGGCTGATGGAGGCGGTCCCTCCCCCTCACAGCTGTCACTGCCTCTGGGGGTGGGGGCAGCGGGATCTCAGTTGCTGGAGAAACCTGGAAGGCTGTTACCGGAGCAACCAGCACTCCGTCGACCATCCCGATTCCTGGGGGCTTAGGAACCAGGTGGTCCCCCACCTCTTCTTCACACTGTTCCATTTTTCCAAAAGTAAAAGAAATTCTGCTAACCTAGGGGGCTACCATTTTCCTGTTTTCAGGACTGAGGAAATTCCTGACTCCTTTGATCTGTCTGGCTTCTGCTTAGCACCCCTCTGCTCTCTGGGGGCCTTGCTGTCTGCAGGGGCTCCCACTTTCTTCAGTGAACCATCCTTCTGTTACCTGGAGATGACTGGTCACTGGTAAGCACAAGGGTGGCAGGCGTAGGGCGGCGTCTCCGAATCTGGATTAGGGTCCGAGAGGAAGAATAAGTCAGAAATACATGCAAGTATCTACCAAAGCCTCACCCAAAGCCCCTTGATTACACAAGGTAGGCAGCCCACTTAATACATGTCAAAAAATGCCAGGTTACACTGCACCTGCTATCCCAGGGCAGATGCCCACGGGCTCATCTGCCCCTTTGAGAGCTACTCTGCCAACTCCAGAGACCACCTCTCCCTGCATGCCCTCTCCCTGCCCCAGGTCTTCCTCTCAGTGGCTTTATCTGCTCGGCTGCATTGATCTTTGGCCTGCTGTCCTTCCGTCCATCCTGGATCAGTGGTCAGAAATAAGCTGAGAAGGTACAGGGCTTTGCCTTGGCCGCCCAAGCCACCCCTTGAGCAGACATTAACCCTTGGGGTCGGTATGCAGAGGACATCTCTCAAGCCCATCCCGGGGGTGGGGAGCAGCTCAGGGGAGGAAGGGCTGAGTGTGCCTATGCCTCCTAAAATCTTCCTGATCCTTGGTCACACTGGATTTCTAATTTGGGAAATCCTTGTCATGGCAAATATAACACAAGGAAGAGCCTTATATAGGAAGCTGGCCAGGGCCTAAAGGATAGCTGAAAAGTTCTTACCCATTCTATAAGATTAACTTGGAGCTGAGGAACTGCAGAGGCTTTCATCCCTGTTCCTGACTCCTCTTTTTTTTTGGCATCAGGAATCAAACTCAGGACCTGGTACTTGCTAAGCAGGCGCTGTGCCATGGAGTTATATCTCTGGCTCTTGCCACCCCCCCCCCCATTCTTTTGTTCTGTTTCTGATAAACTTGGTTGTTGTTGAGGTCAGGCCAAAGACTTCTGGGATGTGTGGTTCTTTCCTCTCTCTGGGATACTTTGGGTGGAAGAGTATGGAACAGTTTGGGTGTTGGCTCCAGGGCAGTGGGGGGGGGGGCAAAGCTAATGGAGCCTGAAGGAGCAAAAGTCACTTACGGCCAAGAGGAGAGGAGTGGGCTGGGGTGCTGAGTGATCAAACCTCTATCTTTGCATATCCTTTGTATAGCATCATTGCTGGCATTGGAGGTTGGGAAGCGGAGAGACACCGTCCTCTGTGCCTGGAAAGTGGGTACTGGCTACAGTAAGAGGGGCTGTTAAGCCAGAGGGATGCTCTCCTCAAAGGAAAAATAGGGTGGAAAAGCCAGAATGGAGGTATCTGAAGGTAGGGCATTGACCCAGGAGGATCCAATGACATCTGTTTTGAGTGATATTTCAAGGTCCCCAGCAGCATCCACCTTGTGTCCATACAGATGCACGCACTGCATACATATTGGCTGTGAATTGTCTGGTATCCCTGGTGCACTTAGGCAGAGGGCAGGCGGCATGGCACTTGTGCTTCACGCATGTGAAGGTGGGGCCTCTCTTTAGGAGGAGAGGACTCCTCAATCTCTCCTGCTCAGGTGGGGAGTAGTGGCCCTACAACAGTGGAAGAGAGAGGGAGGGATAACGTGTGAACTGGGATCCCAAAGCAACTTCCAGTATGGCAAAAATGAGCTCTGAGAGAGCAGCAGTGCTCTGTGATTTTGCATAGGTCTTGTACTTAATCTGATTCTTTGCCTTGGACAAGATTTGGAAGCACTCAGAGTCCTTGAGAAATGTGATATCCTACAGCAGGAGGGAGGGAAGTCAGACTTGCTGAGGCGCCCAGGCACCTGGATGAGTAGTGGAGTCTCTACTGTTTTTATATCTATCCTAAACTCTAGCTCTCAAGGACACATTGTGTCTTCTAATTTCTACATGAGCCATGCCAAGGATCTGGTGGTTATGGGCAACCCTCTACCCATGCAACTCTGTGCTCCATAAATGCAGGGCTTCGAGTCCTTTCTCACCCTCCCCTGTGGGTCTGGGTTAGGAGCTCCTGCCAAGCTGGGAGCTTTTTGCCTAAATACTTGGTAACACAGCAGGAAGGGCTGAGGTTGGGCTGCAGGTAGAATTTCAGGCAGCGAAGACACAGATTTCTTCAGATTAGAGAAAAGCAGGCCTACGTCTCTTTTTTGCTCCTGGCTCCTTAGCATTCACCCTACCTCACAGGCCCAACCCCCACAGGCCCCCAGAGCAGCTGCCTGGCACCCCTCTCCTTCCAATACCCAGCACACCTGCCTCCTGCAACACCAAACAGAAGCAGGTGTCTGGCCCAGTCTGAGCCAGTGGGCAGCAGCTCTCCCTGGAGCCATCCCCATAGCCTGCACCCATGGGCCCTTTTTCCAGAATCAGAAGTTATCTTTGTCAGACCCCTGTCTCTGGGCATAGAAGCCTTTCCCCTGACCCCAAGAACACTCCCATGAGAGGGGCTGTTCATCCGCCTCATACTGTAGTGCTATGTGTGAGGTCCCACTACAATTCCTCCTGCAGTCACACCTTAGGGGGTCCAGCAGTGGTGCTCAGGAGGGCCACAGATGTTCCCTGACCTCTGCCTGGGGAAGCCAAAGTTACAGAGAGCGCTTGCCCCTTCCTTTCACATCCACACCTTAGTCTACCAAACAGCTGGAGTAACAACAAAATCTCCTGCCTATTCCAAAGGGTCCCTTGGCTCTCCAGTTGTGGAAGCAAAGCCAGAGCCTGAGGGCTGTGCGTGCGTGTGCACGCGTGTGTGTATGTGTGTGTGTGTGTGTGCGCGCGCATGCGCGCGTGCGTGTACGTGTGTGTACCCAGTGCTGACCTTATGGGAACTGGAACCTGGGGAGGAAGGAGAAGGTCTAGGAGAATAGACAGAACACAAAAAGAGATGGAGCAGTGGGCAAATATGTAAATGTTTGGCAAACAGGCAGTAGGTAGTAACCCTCTCCACACACGCTCTCTCTCACTGAGACACACACAGCTCACACACTCTCACACATTGCTGCCTGTGCCAGGCTGCTGGGAGCTAAAAATAGGCCAGGGCTGGAGGCTGGGCCATGGCCCTGGACTCCCACCCTTTAGCCAAGGCCCTCATAGTGCCTGGCAGAGCTCTCAACTTGGACCCCAGTCCTTGGACAGTGCCCCCCCCCCATGTCATTCCCTCCATCCCGCGTCCATGCCCCACTCCAAAGGGCAGGAGTTGGGAATCGGGATCCACGTGTTCAGACTTGCAGAAGAAGGGAGCCTCAGGTCCGCAGACCCCACTGCCCCTCTCCCCCAAGCCGCAGGCCTCTTGGTTGGTCTCAGCCTCTTCTGGTTACCACTCTGTGGAGCCAGGCTAGGTGCGCCTTCAGGTGGGAG
The DNA here is from genome assembly GCA_004027025.1 of Myocastor coypus. Lineage (NCBI taxonomy): Eukaryota > Metazoa > Chordata > Mammalia > Rodentia > Myocastoridae > Myocastor > Myocastor coypus. The sequence goes on along the minus strand of PVJA010002470.1, from coordinate 10,309 downwards.
GGGACAGAAAGGGGCTGGTTCTGCTCTTGGAATTTCCACAGCACCAGGCTTCCCCCCACCACCGACCCCCGCCCTGCCCGTCCCCCAGCGCCAGCCCCCGCCTCAGAACTCTAGCAGAGGCTGGCTGGGTGGAGCAGGCTAGCTTGCTGACGGGGGAGGGGTCGTGTCCTCAGGCGGGCAGCGCCCTCCCCGCTGGCGGGGGCACAGAGAGCGACTCTCTCGGGGCATAGACACTGCTTGGACACGCTCGTCCTTTGGTCTCTCAAAAAAGCAGATGGGGAGATGAGCTCCGACGGTGGGGGGAGGGGACAGAAGACCCCCGCCCCCAGCTGAGCAAGAACGTCCTCAAAAGGGCGCCCCACCGAGGAAGGACGGCGTGGGGGGACCCCGGGTCTTCCAGCCCAGGCAGGGGTCCCTGGTCCCGGTTAGGCTAGTCCCCTGCGCCCCGCCCTGCTCCGCACCTGCTCGGCGGCCTCGGGGTCAAGGTGCGGTTCCAGCAGCGGCACGGTGAACTGGATTTTGCGGGGGCTGTTGTCCTGCTCCATGGCTGGGGCTCCGCGGTGCCGAGCGCAGGCGGTGGGCCTGGGGGCTGGGGCGGGCGCGCTCCCTCTCCCTCCTCTCCGGCCCGGCCCCAGCCCGGCGCGTTCGGCTCGCTGCTCGCGGCTCCCGGCTCCGCGCTCCTGGCTGGCGGCTCCCGGGACTCTGCAGCCGCCGATTGGCTCCGCACCGCCCCTCCCGGGCCCCTCCCCTCCCCCGCCCGAAACCTTAACCCCGTCGTGGCTGCTCCGGGCTGCCGGGGTCACCGCCCCTCGGGCGAGCCAGCCGGAGGTGGCTCGGTCGCGATCCCAGTCGACAGCCCGGGCGGATATTTAGGTATCTTTGGAGTCTGGGACAGGGAGTGAGTTAGGGTGCGGTTACCGAGGATTTCTTTAAACTGGGGCAGGGATTAGCGGCTGGAAAGGTGGAGGGTCGCCGCGGAAGAACACGTAGCAGACCCAAGAGGAGAACTGCATGTATGACCGAATGGGGGTGGCCAAATAGGGCACAGATGGAAAGGAAATTTAAGGCATGCAGCATGAGAGAGTAGGGTCAGACTCGCAGAAGCACTTTCCCTTGAAAGGAAAACCTTGTAGCAGAGGAGAAATGAGGAGGGGAGGTGCGGGACCTGGACACCCGTCTAGGGTTCGATCTTGGGCAGGGAACGGGAGTTTCAGGGTCTCTGGAGAGAACTTGCTCTTCCAGTACCAGGAAGTGGGTGGAGGGCTTGGGGAGAAGGGACCATCTGGGGTTCGGCAGAAGGAATAATGGGGGTGGGGAGCCAGAGACGCTTGTGCAATAGATTCACTTTCAGCTTGCTAAATTTATGGGGATTGTCAAGTAGGCGAAAGGCTTACAGGGAGAGAAGCTGGGGGCTGGCAGGGAAGCTCCCTTGGTGGGGCGGCTTGTTTACACTTGGGGCTGGTTTCCAGTTTCACTGTTGGTGGAAAAAGGAAAATGATCTCCTGTAACCACAGGCATGGAAGTTAGACTATGTGAAGAACTTACTGATTTGGTGCAGGACCAAGATGTCAGTCACCACAGGCAACGAGGGCGACAGGATATTCAAAGGAGCTGGTGTGCTCAGTGCTGGGGGCTAGCGTTCAAGCACTGAGGGGAGGGAGGGGCTGGGGCACTGGAGAGGAGCAGGGCTGGGCACAGCTCTGGGGAAGGAGAGGCCAGGGAGGAAGGACAGGCAGTGCTGGGAGAGGGACAGTGGCCAGGCGGGAGGTCTGGCTCAGTACAGATTTCCCCCTGGCTCTGGTGACCCTCAGGATCATCCTCCCCCCAGGGGCTCGGCTTCAACTCTTAGTTGGCCACTCTCCTGGCCTGAACTTCACAGGGTCCCTTCCCCTCTTACCTCCCAAAATAACCTCCCTGCCCCGCTGCCCTAGCCAGATCTCTTTACATAGGGCAGGCTCAGTTTTCTCAGGGAAGGACTACAGTTAGAGTGACTCAGTGCGGGAATCAGAGGTCTAGCCTGGCCAGTGGGTCCCCCGCGTGTGTTGTCACTGGTGTGTGTTTTCTGGTCATGTGGGCTCCAGGAAGGCTTCCCTGCACCCAGCCAACATTGGGAGGGACCCCAAACAGCTGGCTAGGTTTCCCAGTCCCCTTCACCCTCTAGGCGAACAGTGGAAGGAGAGGTTGTGCGGGCACTGAAGATGGGGATGGAGGCCGAACCTGTAAAGCCCAGGCGCCTGCTCCATTCCCTTCACGTTTCCCATAGGGACACAGGGCAGGATCCAAAATCTGCTCAGTCTCCTCCATACACTGTCCTAAGGGGAACCTGTGCACCTTTCTCTCAGGCCTCAGGATCCCCTCCCTGTGATTTAGTCCCATTTGCTAAATGGCCAGCATGTCCCTGCCTCCTGGGGTTGAATGTCCTCTGAAGTAGGGTAGCTGGCACTTTATGGATAGCTGTTAATGTCTTGCCTTTTGCAGGACTGCAGAACTGGGGAGTCACCTCTGAGGCTGTCAGGAGAAGATTGCCCTAGCCCTCCTGGCTTGCCAGCTTGCCCACGTCGTCTTCATGCTCTCTTCTTTCCCTCAAACTTTAGTCTGGCCATGCAGATCCCTCCCAAAGGCTCATGCCCACCCTTCAGGTTACCTCCTCAAGTCCTAATTCTCAGATGCTCTGGTCCTGAATACTACATTTAGGAGGACCCAGAGAACCTAGGCTTGGAGAGATGGTCTCTGAACGGCTTTGCGGGAAGAGGGTCATTGGAGCAGCATGCTAAAGAGGCAGGGAAGGGTGGCCAGATAGCTCAGCGGATTGAAGCGCCTGCTTAGGCAGAGTGCAGCAGCAGCGGGATTGATTCCTAGCCCTGGCGTGCTGTGCTGGCCCCGCCCTGGGGTGCACTCAGACCAAGACTGAGACCGAGCATGGTGGCATGCACCTGTCATCTCAGCGCTTGGGAGGCTGAAAAACAGGAGGATCACTATGAATCTGATCCGTGTGGTGACCCTGTACTCTCTCTTGTGGGGCAACAGGGAGGTGGAATGTGGCTGAGTGGAGGTTTCATTTCCAGTGGGCTGGGTGGACCTGTCTGTGAAAGTGCATGTATGTCGCTCTGACCTTTATTTATTTTTTATTTTTATTTTTTGAGACAGGGTTTCACAATGCAGCTCAGGCTGGTTTTTAGCTCACTTTGTAGCCCAGCTGGCTTCCTTGCAAGGGTCTTCCTGCCTCATCCTCCCCGGGGGATAGGATTGCAGGTGTGTGCCACCACACCCGGCTTCTGACCTTTATTTATGCCCAGTGCTGAGTAAGTAACTGTGAGCGCCTGCTGCGCAAGTGAGTGTAAGAGGCGTGGGCAGCTCACATACAGGGCTGGGAGGGACAGGGTGTGTGCTGTATGCTCTTGGAAACCAGCTCTCACTTCTACATGAGGTGTGCTCAGCCCCAGCTGGGCGCAGCAGCAGCTTCTCGGGTTCATGAATATTTAAGGTTACAGAGCGATGTGACTTGGTGATGCTGTCACGGGACAGCTTCTGCTCTGCTCTGCCCTGCTCTCCGGGCTGGACTCTGGGCTAATGGGGCTGCTCTTAGTTGATGGCACTTTCTGTTCTGACTCTCCATCCTCTTCACCGCTCTCCATCCTCCTTACGCTCATCTACTGCCTGCTTTAATCCATTCATCCTGCTGACCCAGGAGGGACAAGGGTATTGGTATGTTTGCTACACTGCTCAAGGGCAGGTGCAGAGAGGCGTTGCTGAGAGGGGCCACCAAGGTTGGGATCCAGGAGGTCAGGTTCAGTACCTCTCTTGCTGCCAACTCCCTGGGTGATTAGGATTACTCCCTTCCTGTGTCCCACACTGGGCTGTTTCCTCATCTCTGAAATGAAGGGGAGTAGGTGATCTGCAGGCTTCTTTCAGTTCTAATATCCTACTGTGAGTTCAGAGTGCACCAGTTGCATACACAGGAAACCTCAGAATCAGGGTTTCCTGGCTACCCAGAGGGAAGGACCTTACCTCTCTTTGCGTCTCCCCTGGCCTGGCCTCAATCGCTGAGGCAAGCTCCTGCATGGCGAATGCATACCGCTTGCACACTTTTGCACGTGCAGTTCTGGTGAGGTAGTGCTAGAGGCTGCTTTTAAACCTCAAAGGAGCAATGACCCCTTCCAAGTGGTCCCCCAGGAAGCCATATGCTCATTCCAATGTGCTGCTGTTGTGCCACCATTTCTGGAAACTCTTTTGGAATCATCTCAACACTTGTGGCATATGCTGTGAAAAATCCTCCGAGGGAGTACATCCTTGCATTTTGCTTCTTGAAAATCACAGTCTTCAGGCACTAAGCCTTGGGAGGAAGGAGAGGGACCAGGTGGAGAGCAGGTCCTGACCTGAAAGAAGGTTAGGTTTCCTGCAGTGGAACTGTGTGTTCTACGGGGCTTCCAAGCCCATTTGGAAGGCTTCTCTGCTAGAGAAATTGCAGAGCTTGGGGCCCGGCAGGATGCTCAGTGGTCTAAAGTGCCTGCTTAGGAAAGTTTGGGCGGCTGCAGGGACCACGGTTTGATCCCCAGCACCACATGCTGCGCCAGCCCTGCCCTCAGGGCAGGCTGAGCAGACCATAAAAATAAACAAACAAACTAAAGTTCTGAAAGAAGAAAAAAAATAAAATTAAAAAAAGAAAAGAAATTGCAGAGCTTTCTGTGAGCCCCAGAAGCACCATCAAGGTAGATGCATGACCTCTTGTGGTAAATTGGAAGTCCAGAGAGCAAGGCTCTGAGAAGGCCTGCTCGCCTGTGAGAGAATGGCCACTGCAGTTCTGCCAGGCTCTAGTATGACCCCCTGCTGCTGGCACTCTTGGGAAGGGGGCTGGGGCTCCTGATTCAAACTGAGGGGATGCTGATTTCTAAAGGACTTTGCTTCTTCACCAACTCCCAAACCACTGGTTTGAGGTAGAACAGACTTAGAGATCAGCCAGCTCTCTTGAGGATGAGTCACGCATGTCCTTGCTTTTCGCAGAGTGCCAGCTTTGGTGGCTACGGCAAGGTAGTGACTGGGCCTGAAGCAGGACATGGGCCAGAATACCTCTTGAAGTGCATCTCAACCATCTGATCATCAACAACCTAGAAGTTGCAATCCCTCGGTTGCCTCTAGCTACCTCCTTCTGTTCCCAGCTCTCTAACAGCTTGAATTTACTCATTCAACAAATATTGGGTATTCCTACATGCCAGGCTGTAAGCTAAGTGCTGGGGCTACAGCGGAACACACAACAGATCCGGTTTCTATCTACTGACAGCTTTCAGCCTAGCGGGAGCCAGAGGAGTGATGGGCTAGCCAAGCAGTTACCCGCCAGGAGTGTGACGGAAGTGGAAGTACAGGATGTCGTGGGATAAGGGGCAGCAGGAAGGAGGAAGGTGACCTGAGGCCTCTCAGGCCTGCTGTGCCTCCTCTACCTCAGCTCTTCTCTGCAACCTGGCAGCTGTGTGACCCTGGGCACAGCTATTCAACCTCTCTGTGGAACCTCTCTGAGCCTCAATTTCCTCTGCCTTAAAACTAGCTTACCAATAGGCACCATCCTTGTTATATATAGTGAGGAGTGGGATGAGGTAATGCCTCCAAAGTACTGAGCACCGGTTAAACACTTGCACATGTTGCTTCCTTTGGCTCTTAAAAAAAGCAGGGATGAAGCTGGGGATTTCATTGCCTTTACAATCTGAGAGGAAGGTCTGCAGGGGACATTCCTGTCTCTGGGCCAAGGGCTCCTGCTCCTCCCCACCCTGGTGGGATCAGCATTCTTGATGTCCAGCTGTGTCCTAGTCAGCATGGGCCATCACTCTACCCTGCTAATTAATGCCAGTCCTGTTAATGATTAAATTTAATGACTTTGACTTGGGGGTGGAAAGATGGAAAATTCCCCAGCCACAGGACAGGGTAAGGGCAAGTTACCAGGAGCAGGAGGGGAAGGACCCCCTGGGTTCTGGACGTGCTGTTGTAGGTGGCCTGGAAGCAGATGCCAGGTTTTCTCCTGGGGCTGCTTGGCAGGAGAGTATGGCTGGAGGAGGGGCCATTTGAAAGGGATAGCTTCACAGTGCTCCTGGGCTTGGCAGGTTCAGGGTCCCAGAACCAGCCAGGGTTCACGTTCTGCTTGGCAGTGGTTGGTCACTGGCTACTGCTGTGGCTGGACAGACAGGGCAAATTGGGGTGTGATGGTTTCCAATGCTGCTGTCCCAAAGTACTGTGAACTTGGTGGCTTAAACTGTGGCTATCTATTCGCTCAGAGTTCTGGAGGCCCGAGGCCCAAAACCAAAGGACACAGGCTCTGGGCAAGAGTGCTTCTTTAAGGGCTTGGCAGGATGGCTCAGTGGTCTAAAGTGCCTGCTTGGGAAAGCTTGGGCTGCTTCAGGGACCGTGGTTCGATCCCCAGCACCACATGCTGCGCCAGCCCTGCCCTCAGGGTGGGCTGAACCGGCCATAAAGATGAGTGAATAAGCAAAGGTTCTGAAACAAGAAAAAAAAAATTCTTAAAAAAAGAAAAGAGTGCTTCTTTAAGCCAGGTGTGTTGGCTCACGCCTGTAATGCCAGCACTCGGGAGGCTGAGGCAGGAGGATTGGTGCGAGTTCGAGACCAGCCTGGGCTACAAAAGTGAACTCAAGGACAGCCTCAACTGCATAACGAGACCCTGTCTCAAAAAGACAAAAAAAAAAAAAAAGTGCTTCTTTACTTCTTCTTTGGCTGGATTTGGTAGCTTAGGATCATACAGCTGTCTCTTGGATTCAGGGCCCATCCCAAGGCAAGGACAATGTCATCTTGAGACCTTTAATTATATCAGCGAATGTATCAGACTAGTTCTATAGTCCAAGGTTCTGGGAGCACAGGAGGTTTTAGGGATACTGCTCACCTCAGGATGGACAGTGATAGGGCCTGATGGGGCAGGGGGAGGGCAAGTGTCCTGGGGGGTGGTTCAAGAACTGTGCTAGAGCTGGCACAGGAAGAAGACCCATGGCACTGAGTTTCTCTGGACCACAGGAGGGGGAAGAGATGATCAGGACCTTTGAGTGCAGTTGAGCTGACTCTTAGGAGGCCTCGGGGAGGCTGTCGGGTGTGAAGGTGAGAGAGGGGAAAGAAACTGCCAACCTGAAAGGTATCTGCACAAAGAATGACCTTTAGGAACAACAGAGGCTAAGAGCAGAATATATTTACCAGGGAAGAGAAAGCTCCTAAGAGACAGGCAGGAGGGGACCAGAGCAGGTTGCCAAGGAACCTGCCTTTTTTTTTGGGATTTCTATAGAGCAAATCCACAAGGTAAAGTGAGTCCAAGGTGGGCCAAAACTATGGTCAACCAGTAAGATTGCAAATATAATTGCTCAGGTAAAATGGATTAAATTGGGGTCAAAGGAGGAGGCTAGTATAGGAAGTGGGCATGAATACAGAGCAGGGGCCTTTCCTGTAGGGGCAACTGTGGGTTAGCGGCTCTTCCTGGCTTTCTCAAGGTGATTATCAATCCCTGACATCCATTCCTAGGTAGGGATGGGTCTGCATTTGTTTTATCTTCAGTCGTGAAGTCAGGCCCACAGCAGAAGGGCCTCACATCTCGGCTCTTCTGAGGGCCCAGCCCTGACTCACTGCCTACAATGTTTCTGTCTAACTCCGTTGCCTACAATAAGTGGGGAAATGAAGCAGCGGAATTCTAGATAGGGGTGCTGGGGAGATAGCTCAGTGGGAAAAGTGCTTGCCTGGTGAGTACAAGGTCTTGAGTTTGATCCCTGGTACCACCAAAAAAAAAAAAAAAAAAAAAAAAAAAAAAAAAAAAAAAAAAAAAAAAAAAAAAAAAAAAAAAAAAAGCTAGATGGGGGGAAAAGAAAGGAGAGGGGATTCTGAAGGGAAACTTCAGAATCTGAAGAGAAACCCCGAGGAAGATTTCCTTTTTGTGATCTGTAGGGTGCACAACCACAACTTGCTCCAATTGAAAATAAAAAAGTTATGTTCGATTATAAAACAAAAGTACATCTTGGTTTCATTGCTGTGTTTTGCCCATTTCCTACAACCTTTTATATTACTAGAGGCAGGTGGGCTGGCAAGGTGGTTTTTTTTCTTTGCTCCTGAGTGGAAACCCAGGAAATCCTTCCTACTTTGCTGGTTACGCTCAGATACAAGCGAGCTCAATTCAGAATTAGAGGTCAGCCTATGACTCGCATCCTGAGCCCATTTAGAGCCGTCTCTCCAGCCTGCTAGGCCCTGCCTCGGAGGGACCCGCCTACCTCAGGGAAGGGGTGAGAGGCAGGGTCAGCCTCTCTGTCCAGGTTTCCTGCCTCAGGCCTCTGCCCAGGCCCTCTCCTGGCCTCTCGAGTAAACTTCAGAGAGCTGTGCAGGGTGATGGGGAGGCAGCCCCGACAGCAGTGGTAGGGAAGGAGAAATCCGTGCCTCAGTCGGCTGCCAGCCTCCGCCACTGTCTGGCTGGCTCTTGCTGTGCTCTCTGAGAGGTTCTCTCAGAGGGTCCTCTCGGTTCTTCAGAGCTCCCTGCCAGCCCCACCCAGCTGTGTTCCCTTGTTCAGGAGCTTGAGACTACTCTTCAGCTGTCCCTTGAGGTCTCTCTTGGACAGCACCTGAGTTGGACCCAGGACCTGCACCTGCTTCCCTCTCCTGGGGGCCCAGCTCCTTCCTGCCTTTGCAGGCTGACTAGGGGATCAGGCATCTCCACAGCACCCCTGTCAGGCTGCCCAGGAGACAGTTCCTTGGTTTAGCCCTCTCTCTTAATCATTTTATTTTTTTAATTTATTTTTTATTTATTTATTTTTCTTGTTTCAGAACTTTTGTTTGTTTATTTATTTTTATGGCCGGCTCAGCCTGCCCCGAGGGCAGGGCTGGCCCAGCACGTGGTGCCGGGGATCAAACCACGTTCCCTGCAGCCACCTGCAGGTGCTTTAGACCACTGAGCCATCCTGCTGGCCCCCTCCCCCCTTTTTAAAAATCATTTTATTTTTTTAATTTATTTTTTATTATATATTTATTTTTTTATTGTTTCAGAAATAAATTTAATTTTTAATTTTTTTTTTTTTTTTTTTTGGTGGTATCAGGGATCAAACTCAAGACCTTGTGCTTGACAGGCAACCTCTTATTCCACTGAGCTATTTCCCTGCCCTTCTCTTGACCTCTGGTTAGCATCCAGACTACAGAACACTCTGTTCCCTACCCTAGGGGCCTCATCCTCAGTTCCTGGGGTGATCTCTCCCCTGCAGTCCACCAGTAGAGTAGGTCCCTTTTTCCTTTCCTTTCCCTAGATACTCCCTTCTCACAAAATCCACTTCCCCTCTGTACCCCTCTTCATATCTTTGATTTGGCTGAAGAGAGTCAGCAACTATTGTTTGGCCCAGGGATACAGCTCAGCAGTGGAAGTGCCTATCTGGCAAGCCAAAGATCCTGAGTTTGATTTCTGGGGGGGGAGGCGGGGAAGGGAAGAGAGAGAGAGAGAGAGAGAGAGAGAGAGAGAGAGAGAGAGAGAGAGGTTAGTGTTTGCATGTCTGTAATCCCAGCACTTGGGAGGCTGAAGCAGGAGGATTGCTGCAAACCTGAGCCCAGCCTGGGCTACATAAGCCAGCCTGAACTACAGTGGTGAGACTCTGCCTCGACAAACAAACACACAAGAAAAGGAAGAAAAGAACTAGTCCTTATGAAATTCTTCATATGATTGGGGGCTTTACTTTGAAATTTCATCTGCAATGTCCTGCTGCTTGAAATTTAAACTTCCTTTTGTAAATGCAACAAGGGTGGCTACCGCTGTGCCGGAGGTGAGGGGTGTCCTGCCCTATGTCTGAGTCAGCAACTCTTGGACCGAGAGGACGCAGGGAGCCCTGAGGTACAGTGGCCACCAGAGGGCAGCAGACCCCGCTTCAAGTCCCGTTTCCTTCCTTGGACCCCCGTGGCGCTGAATGGTTTTATTCAGTCTTCAGAGGCCGGACGTCTCCAGGGTACTGGGGGCTCAGCTCTCCCGAGAGCTCAGCGAATTCCCTGAAAGCTGACACCGCGTCCTGCACATCTGCACTGTTCTCTCAACTGGAGTGCAGACAGGGAACCAGTCTGCTGTGAGCACTGACGGCGTTTAAAAGTCCCTCCATGGCACTGGGTGTAGAGCTTGAAAGTGCACGCCGATTGGGAAGCCTGTTTGGGGAGGGAGAGCCTGGAACACAGGGCTGCGGGGCAGAGAAACCAGGGCTTTGGGAGCACTGGGCGAAGAGTAGGGGGAGGGAACGGGGAGGGCTCTGCGGAGGAGGGTAGGTTAGAGCTAGGTTTTCCTCCTTTCTGTTTTTTTTTTTTTTTTTTTTAAAGGATG
>PVJA010002469.1:67910-106763 GCA_004027025.1 Myocastor coypus | reverse complement strand
TCTTACTATGCAGTTCAGGCTGGCCTTGAACTCACTTTTGTAGCCCAGGCTGGTCTCGAACTCACACTAATCCTCCTGCCTCAGCCTCCCAAGTGCTGGGATTACAGGCATGTGCCACCACGCCCGGCACCATTGAGACATCTTTGATCCAGATGTGATTTAAAAATATATATAATCTTCAAAGATTTGGGGTTTTCAGCTTTCTTTTTGATGCTGGTTTTCAATTCAGTTTTAAGATTCTCTGAGATCATTCTTTATACAACTTCTTTACTTTTGAATTTATTACAATAATTTTGTGGACAAGAATGCAACCTATTTTGTTGAAAATGTCACGTAATCTCAAGAAACATATTCGGCAATCACTGGTCTATAAATATTCACTAGGTCTAGATATTTGATAGTATTATTCAAGTACACTATCTTCATTAATTTTTCTTTGCTTGATCTAGCAATTAATGCTAAAGAAGTGTTAAAATCTTTGTATTAATGAGTTTAGTACACACATGATAAGGATTTTTGTACCTTATCTGGGAACTGACCACTTTATAATGTAACGTCTTTCACATAGGAAATTATTTTACTTGTTTGAAGTCTGGTTTACCTGAAATTAATATACATATTCCACTTTTCCTTTGGTGACATTCCTGTAAAATTCATTGTTATTAAAGGTAGGTTCTACTTTAATGGAAGAGGAAGACTTCCCATCTACTTTTCAAAAATTTTCCAGAGTAAACTAATAAATACAGATTCACTGATCAAAAAATGCAAAAATTTATTATATGTATGAACATAATCATATTATGTAATTATTCACTAGTACTAGTACCACATAACTCTGAAACTTATGACCCTTAAAATAGAAAGAAAGAATATAAACAATTATTAGGAAAACAGCACATGATTTTAGAATTCAATAGGCTTAGAGAATATGCAAAAGGCCTAGAATAGTGTGTTTCTCCCACATAAAATTACAACTTCTACCAGTTATATCCTAACAAAGCATCATGATTTTATAATACTACCAGTATGAGTTAGCACATTGTGGCTCCATTTAGACCTTACACTTTATTCTCACTTTTAGAATGGATTTATTCTGGCGATACCTGCATATTTTGTTTCCTCGTATTTTTCTATAATAAAATTTTATTGAAGGAGTTAATACCAAGCACAGATTGACATTCCTTCAAATGTTAATACATAGTCCTGCACTTCTGTAAGCAGATCATATCACCATTTCTATTCAGAAAATAGAGGTTAAATGAAGCAATATTCAAAAAACTCACAATTACATGTAGAAAAGCCAGTTCTGAACTCTCAGCTTTTTACTGAGCATTTATACAGTTAACATCGCCATTAAGTTGTTCCCTCTGATCATTTTTTTGCTAGTTTTATCTAGGCAGATTCATGATACAGTGACATGCTCTCCACTTGTTAATCATTTGAATCTCCTCCATAACTATTAATATATAACAAATTTCAAGTTATTGTACTCACAACCAGTCAATTTATTTATAAACTGGTAATTACTAAAATTTATTCCATAGCATTATGCTCTTGGACCTCAACTCAATCCCAAAGGATCCCTGTACCAATTGACATCCTACTCCCATCCTTACCTTCAGCTTTAATCAACCTGACCTCCTTTAAAGAAAGCCACCACTGAGGTATGTTGGCTGACAGCTGTCATCATATCCTGGAATATTCCAACATTGCCTTTAACTAAAATATGCAATAGTCCACATTTCAGTAGATTGCTTATAATTCTACCTCAATCTGTAGTAACAACCTCTTTTAAGGAACATTTGCATTCCCAAAGAGAAAAACTTGTATCCCAGGGCTTAAAAAGAAAATCACAAAATGGGATGGCAAGTGCTTTGATAATTTAAATATAGGGCAGTTGAAAAATCCTTATCAGTGTTTCAAGGGCCTGAGCTCAGGGGCCCAAGTGCCTACTCTGCAAGAGTTCAATCTCTGGTTCTGAAAAAAAAAAATGTTTCAAGCACTTCCAGGACTATTTTTAACAATAGCTCATATATAAGTATAGGATTTTTCAAACATGTATTAAAATGTTTACAACTATACCTCACAAATTTTATAGTATAAATTTGTAGTAGGTAGAGAAAAGTCTTTCTGGAAATGAACTAATCATTTTGTTCTCATCATTGTTATCATGGAAAAACTCCAGAAATGCTAGTTAAACAGTGAAGAGGAAATAACTGAATATTCTCAGAGAAGAATTCATTTTTCTAATTTTATGAGACAGGGTCTCACTATGCAGTTTAGGCTGGCCTTGGCCTCACTTTGTAGCCCAAGTTGGTCTCAGACATACAAAGATCCTCCTGCCTCATCCTGGAAAGTGCTTAGATGATAGAGGTGTGCCACCAAGCTGGGCAAGGATATTGGTGATGGCACATGAAAATGTTTACCTCAAAATGAATTGTCCTCTGTACAAAGTATAACATAGACAGAGAAATATAGAATAAAGTCAGGTAACTACCACTGATGGGTGAAATATACCTATATTAATTGCTGAGCACTAGAATACTTATTAAGGGAAAAGGTAGCACAAGGTCCATTCTTGAATTGTTTCAATTCATGAGAAAATAGAAGCATGTGAGTCAGAAAATTTCAGAAAAGCATAATAAAACTGTAACTAGAGCATATGTAGGCCATTGAGATGTTATTCATGCAGTTCCAAGCTCCACATAATTTAAATGGTAAATGTTAAAACAAACTATCAATATCACAGTCGTTTGGTAGAGATATTTTGATAAACTTTACATATTTGATAGTGTAAATTTATTTGTAACAGAAGTAAATTTACGCAAGGAAAATAGAACTAAGTGGTTTATAAAATAAGGTATAATGATGTAACCAAGACAATATAAATAAAATTCTGCCTCTTAAAAACTAGCTTTGGACCAAAGCGCCTGCTTAGGTAGAGCAAGTGACCAGGGTTCTATCTCCAGCTTGTTGTGCTGGCCCCACCCTCAGGGCACACTGAGATGACAATTGAGACTGGATATGGTAACCCATGCGCCTATAATCCCAGCACTTGGGAGAGTGAAAACAGGACAGTCGCAAGGAGTCCAATCTGCATAGTGAGATTCTGTCGACCCTGTAGATTTTGTCCTAAATACAGAAAAAAAATAGTTCTTATAAGCACAATACCAATTCTCATAATCATTCTTCAGTACAAAGGAAAATTGCTTAGAGTATTGTGAAGAAACACAAGGCAGAACGCACACTTGCTGATTGAGGTGCCAAATTCTAAAGACACTCAGTAATCACCTTGAAAAGCAAGCACTACACTTCGCAAAATTCAATACACTTAGTTATCTGCAGTATTATTTCTTAATAAATAAATTAGTATGTAAATGAATATGCATATGCAAATGAACATGCAACGAATAATGTTTGAGAAGTTGTTAAAACAAGAAGATTCAAGTCGTTCTTCAGAACAGTTTAATGTTATTATTTCTGATTTGGGATTTTTAACAACTATTCTAGTTTTTTTAGTGATACTTTTATTTTAATATTAGTTGTTTCATGTATATTCATATAATTTGTAATTTATCTCTTTTATATTATCCATTGGATCCTCAAAAAAAACTCTGTTTCATCATCTAATTAAAAATATTGTATGCTCAATTCTTACCAGATTTTCTATTCTATGTCTCTCTTGAGATTTGCTAATTATCAAAAATCATATTTTGAGGCTTTTGTTGGGAGAAATTAATATTCAACAACCATTTCCTTTACAGTTTTCTATTTATATTACAGCATTCATTTTATCAATGCTCAGACCTTATTAAAAATGGTAATGAGATCATAAAAATTCCTTTCTGAGTTTATTGGGTTTCAATGGAAACCATTCCCTCCATGTGTTGATTTACTTTGTGTTGGTAGTAAGTTTATAACTTCAAGATTAAAAAGGATGATGTGCTGCTATACTTTGCCTGAGCTGGTCCAGAAAATCATAAAACTAAAATGATATAATAGAAACTAAAAAACCTCATATCACAAAAGTGGGTGTTGGAAACACCATTTGAGATGAATAATATGCAGTAGTGATTTCTCATTTCTGGTTTATGAACAAATAAGAATATCACTATGATAGAAAAATTTTATTATTGAAATTATAATTCATAATTATATGAATAATTAATTGCCAAAAGTCTTTCGACTAACATAGATCTGAAAATTCATAAGATGTTTCCAAAGTTTCACTGTTATTATTTATTATAATTATTTTTTTTTATTTCTTTTTCTGATGCAGGGCCTCACTATACTGCTTGAACTCATAGTGTTCCTCCTATCTCAGGCTCCCAACACTGGGGTTACAGGCATGTATCACTATGCTGTTTCAAAGTTTCACTCTGGACAAAGACAGGAATAAAACTATATAAAGAAACATAAGAAGGACAATAGATAAAAATAAAGTAGTATATATACTACTGTGTTGAAATCATCAAAAACAAAGATGCATGCACTTTATTTTTAATTGAATCCAAGTGCATTTGTTGAATTATAACCTTAGAAGTTCATTGTTAAAATACAAATGCACGTCATTTTTTTTTTTCCTTTTTTTTTCTTTTTAGCACTAGAGCCACGGTTCTCAACCTGCGGGTCTCAACCTCGGCAGGAGTCAAACCGAGCAAAACACAGGGGTCGCCTAAAGCCATAGGAAAATACATATTTAAACCCATGCTATGCCATGGTGAAATGTTATTTATTGGATTTAGTAATAAATATTCCTCAACATATAAATACTGTTTTTGTGATCAATCACTATGTTTAAATTATGTTTGATTTGTAGCAATGAGAATACATAATGCATATCAGGTTTTTACATTCTGAATCATAACTGTAGTAAAATTACAGTTTTGAAGTAGCCACCAAAATTATTTTTTGGTTTGGGGTCACTGCAACATAAGGAACTGTATTGCGGGGTCATGGCATTAGAAAGGTTGAAAGCCACTGTAACCAGAGATTGATTGGACTCAAGAGCCCCAGCATTCACCTATGTCTCAAGCTCTTTTAATTTTTATTTTTATTTTTTATTTTGGAATCATGGCTCAGTAAGACACTAGATTGCTTAGGCCAGGCTGGAACATAAGAGTCTGCTAGCTCCATCCTCCAAATTGTTAGCACTAGGCCCACAGTACCACATTCAATTACATGTCAAACTTTCTAAGAATGGCTTTCTCACCATGAAGCTTTCTCCCTATATCTATGAATAATAGCGCACATTCTTCCGTCTGAAGAGTAAAAATTATTATGATGGGATTCAAGATGGTGAAAACATAATAATGTAGTGTCATCAATGGAAATAAAGAAGCTATGTTGCTTTGAGCAAATGTCCACACTGGTCTCTTTCTGAAGTCACTGCTATTTGTTAAAGGACAGCTTAAACCTAAGTGTCAGAAGTAATGAAGCTTTTCTAGCTGTACCACGATAGACTCCCTAATATTCTTATTACAGTGAGAAAATGACATATAGCTGTGTGATTTTAGCCACTTTCTTTGCCTGTTTGGAAAATTCACAAATTCTGTGTGACCCTCCAAGTCATACCCTTGAAAACTAATTATCTTACATTATTTTTTTTTTTTTTTTTTTTTTGTCTTTTTGAGACAGGGTCTCACTATGCAGTTTAGGCTGGCCTTGAGCTCACTTTTGTAGCCCAGGCTGGTCTCAAACTCACACTGATCCTCCTGCCTCAGCCTCCCGAGTGCTAGGATTACAAACGTGTGCCACCACGCCCTATTATCTTACATTATTATCTTTTTTTTTTTTTTTTTTTTTTTTTTTTTAGGGAAGAGTATACAGGATGTTCAGGGTCTCACTACTAGATTGGACTCGTACTGACTGCCTGTTTACCGCCTCCCAAGAGCTAGGATTACAGAGCATGCTACCATGCCCAATCTCAACTGCCATGTCAGTGTGCCTTGGGGGTGGAGCCAGCACGGTAGGCTCAGGGATCAAACCCCGGTCCCTGTACCTGCTTGCAGGCGCTTTAATCCATTGAGCTATTTGGCCAGCCCTATCTTCTGGTTCTGTTTCACCAAGATTCTAAATATATCCCAGATAAGTAAATGGAAAAAGATGTTAAAACACATGTCCAAGATCTGTCCTGTAATCAGCAACTCAGGTACAGAGTTACAGGTGAGAAAACATGTGAGGCCCATCTCTTGTCATGTAAAATAAAAGCCAGTGCTACTCACCGTGATGCCTTATCTGTGTCACTGAGACATGACAGGACTGTCCTGGGTGGAGGCACTTCCCTATAACTCATTCAGCTGAACACCTTCAATGTGACATAATTTGAAAAAAAAAAGAGCTATAAATAATACACCCTTGTAATTAAATGGGAGATTGTCAGTCATCAGGTGGCCATACCATCCATAAAGACTTTCCCAGCTCATTGCCCTGCACTTCTTAATTTGACTCTTGTGGAGTAGTTAATTTTCTCTTTAATTGAAAAGATACTCATTGCAAATGATTTTTAGGAGCAACTGAACATCATGATGATTTGTTGAGCTGGTGAGTGATGTTAAATTCCTCTTTATTAATTTACAGGGATTCCTTCATGTCCCCTGCATTTCCGACTTGATTCCAGAAAAGGTCATGCATTCCAGGAGTGGCCTGGCAGTTGGCTGTAATCAGTCATCTCACTGTCAGTTTTAAGAAGAGAGAACAAAAAGCTGGCAGATCTAGTAGGTATCAAAGAAAATTAACCCAAGGTAATCTTACATTTATGGCACTGAAGAGTTAGTCAAGCGGCTGTTCACTGTTCCTCATAGTAAAACTCCACTGGGAATTGTAAAGAAAAATAAAAGCTCTTCTTGGAAATGCTTGGCTACTGCCTAAAGCAAGCTATTTTATATTTTCTCCTCTGGGAAAATGACTCTGATTAGGTTCTTACCATGTTTAACTCAGCACAAAATGATATTGTTTGATGACCCTTTCTGTGCCTACTAGAACTGAAGATTCTTATTCAGAATTGGACATTAATGAGATCAAGTTCTCAACAAATATTATAATCTCCATAGGTTGAAGTTTCACAGTTCCTCAAGTAATTACCTGATTCAGTATGAAGGTTCTTTACAGAGTTGCCTTACAATTTCATGGCACATCTCTAAGGAATGCAAACACTTTGTAGAACGTAGGACATAGCCTATTAATTCTTCTAAAAGTTCTATTAGAATAGAAGACCAAATGAAATTAGAAAAGATATTTTATACTTTCAAAATACGCCTTCCAGGGGCTGGGGAGATAGCTCGGTGGCACAAGTGCCTGCCTGGCAAGTGCAAGGTCGTGAGGTCGTGAGTTCAAACCCCAATCCTGAAAAAAAAAAAAAAAAAAAAAAAAATATATATATATATATATATATATATATATATATATATCCTTTCCACAAGTTAAAAAATTACTTCTTTTATGTGAAGATTCTCTGCATATATGACCATCAACAGCTCCTGTTTATTGTTGAGCAACCTGAGATTTTTTTCTCAGGCATTGTTTACAATTGTTACTTGTAACAACATAAAAGAAAATTTCACTTCAGGTGTACTTTTGAAGTATTAAGAAATTGAGATAAAGCTATTTTTCATTTTGGGTGAATTAAAGAACACTTGCAAGAATTATGAAGGACTAAGCCAGGCAGCCATATAGGACAAAAAAACTAGACATAATAGGTAAATCTTGTGTGTTGTTGAGTCCGAGAATTGCACAATTCCAAGTGAGTTTTCAATGTTGCAAATACAAGTGAGGATTTCCTTAGCAACCAGGAGTCCCCAAACACTTAGATGCATTCTGCAAAGGCAGCACATGCTATTAAAGGCAATCTTCTAGAAACACTGAAGAAGCAGGAAATACACAAAAGAGTGTTTAGTTTTCTGAATGTCAATACTTGGCTATGGGACTGAGGCAGAAGCCAGAGGAAAATTTTGTTCACTCTGCTACATATCTTTCACAATTTCTGAAAAAAAAAAAAAAAAAAGGTAAAGAATATTCAAATTGTACTTGTAGCTATCAAGATGCGAAGTATTTTGTGGGCTTGCAAGAAGTACACCAGGCTGAAGCATCTTCCTCACAAAATAACCAGGCCTCATTAGAAATATGAAGAATGATTCCAAACCACATGGTCCTCATTGACTTTGGAGGGGTAAGGGTCAAAAATGGACAGAACAAGACAAAAAAGAGCACCAAAACCAACAGAATGAATGACCTTCAAAATTGTTTTGGCTCTGTGATTAGACAGGATTTTAAGGCACTAGTATTAAGTAAGTAGCTAAACTAAAGAGGCCCAAGGGCAATATTTGTTCTTCCTTACCATATAACCTGGAAGGTAAGGACAAAGGTTGCAGTCAATCTGGAAGATATTTGGTGTGGATAATGGTGGCACCTGTCACAGTGAGGTGACCAGCTCTTCTCTGGGGAATTCACCTAGGAGAGCCATGTCAAGGAGCTGCCACCCTAAACACTACCAGGGCAGGCACAGCAACAGTGAGGCAGGAAATGGGAATAAGAGCTCTCAGAGAAGATGTTCCAATGAGGACACTGTTGATTGGGAAGGCAGAGGATGAAATCCATCCCCAGGAGACCTGCAGGCTCTATACTGCAGCACTCACATGATGGTGTGGGTCTAGCACCCTGCGCAGAACTAGCCCTAAACTAGGGAGAAACCCATGCAGACAGCAAATGTACTCTATCAGCCTTCCCCATGGGCCCATGCCCTCAAGGCAACACAAATTAAAACAATCACTCACATGGAACAGATGTGGAAAGAGTATAGAATTGAAAGTGAGAGGTCTTTCTGAAA
The DNA here is from genome assembly GCA_004027025.1 of Myocastor coypus. Lineage (NCBI taxonomy): Eukaryota > Metazoa > Chordata > Mammalia > Rodentia > Myocastoridae > Myocastor > Myocastor coypus. The sequence goes on along the minus strand of PVJA010002469.1, from coordinate 97,939 downwards.
ATATCTCTAAGCTTTTATATGTATGATTTCATCATTAGCCTCCTATGAGGTGAACCAAAGGAGGCTTGTAACTGTGGTACACACAGAGAACAGCACAGACTAGATAATTAAAATGTTAAGGCCACTGAAGCACATTAGAATTTCAGTCTCTCAATATGAGGAGGAAGAGTAAAAAATACTTTCATTTTTATGTAGCCCTTTCATCTCATTTTTAATAGTAAAATGTGTGATATGATATTGGTTTAATGGCTTTCCGTTTCTCCTGAGTTTCTTAAAAATCACTGTGTATAAAGAGGTTGATGTATATTCTTAAATCACTAGTACTTGTACATTAGTGTCAAATTTTATATTCGAATTACTTGGGACTTCTCATTATTATATCCGTGTTTTAAATAATCCTAATTTTATCCCACTAACCTCAAACATCCTCCTCAGTTAACCCCCTTGGATCTGCCATGGACTGTAGTTTCAAAATGAAAGTATATTCCTCTTTATAATCTGTTACCTGCAAAGGGAGAAGTATATATTATAACTAAGTACAAAAGCAACAGTTCCCATAATATGTTTAAATTCAAAGTGTAATTAGGGAATGTAGAGAAGTGATTGATTTCATTTTGAATGTTTTTACATGTTGTTTGATTTGTATATTCTCCACTATAGAACATTTTCAAAAATAATATTTTCTACTCACAACAGCTGTTATAGAATTACCCATAATGCACAAAATCATGTCCAAAGATGTTGAATCAGATCATTTACGAAAAAGGTAAGCATAAGACCCATAGCACAAGTCTCAAATTTCTGGCTTTAGAACCTCTGGATTTCCACTGTTGCAACATTTGGTCCTAGTGCTGAAGGAAGGACGTGCAGGACCACAGAGTATGGTGGCGGGGAAGTGCGTGATCAATTTTTTTGAGGCATGGAGAAAAGGGAAACAGAAATAGTCCAAATCTGCTCTTCTCTACAAAGGAGTCAATATGTCCTAATTGGAAAGTAGTTAGGAAGATAGAACGATGGGGTTGGACAGTGCTGAGCTATTGGGACCACCTGCACAAGGCTCTAGTGTTCTTAATACTTACAGAAGATACGAGTCTAGAAAATGTTTCTGTACTTTAGCATGAATAGGAGCCTTTACCAACAACACAAAGTTCAGTATTGTGACGTTACTTTAGCCTCTTTGTCAATTTCCTGAAAAAACTTCCTTGTGATTCTTCTTTCGTGACCTTTGTCTCTTGATTTGTGTTGCTTTTAGTAAATCTCTCCTCTTCAGCTTTTCTGTTATAGTTAAGTCCAATTCTTTATTTCTGCATACATTCTATTTTATCCTTTTATACTTTTAACCAATACATAAAAATGATACACCTTTTTAAGATAAAAATGATTTTCGTGCTTATAGGTCATTTGAATTTTGGCAAAATATGTTAATCTATTTCATATATTTTGTCAACTAGAGTATCTGTTTTTATTACTATTGCCATGGGATATGCACTATTTTAGCATTCCTTATAAACCTGTAGATTTTTGATATTTGATATTTGCTTTTGCCACATCACGCGTCACTACTCCAACCCTACCAGGCTGTGTTTCTGTCCCCTGCCTGTGCAGAGCGCTAGTAGTGTCTGAGGGTGGTGATCAGCAAGGGCCACATTCCCAAGAAGACAGAGCAAGTCAGCCTGTGCCGGGAGCGTGTGAATGCTGCCTGAGTGCAGGACCAGACCTCATCCACTATCCTGACAGCCTCGATAGCTCTATGCATTAAGTCTCCTTTAAAACAGTTCTAAGATATGCTTACATTTTCTAAAAAGCTAACCCATACCCTAACTGGACCCATGTGAATGAGGGCTTAATTTCTTCTAATGTGCACCTAACAAATTAGTGATGGAATTATATTTTGTTGCATTCGTGTGGTAACAATATAGTTATTCCTTTGATTATTTCACTGCTAACATAAATCATCTGCATGAGAACGGGGCCTAGATATAGGGGAGGGAAAAGAGAGACAGGAAGGAGGAGGAAAAAGAAGTAAAGTTGTGTTCCATACATATACCAACTCCCCAAGATAAATTTAACCTTTAAAGTATGTACTTGTAAACATGGACCAATGTAAAGAAAAATAATCTTCAAAACATGAAAATAATTAAAACGTCAGAAAGAAATAACCTTCAAGTTAAAATATGATAAAATTTTTACTTTGATCTTTATAAATTAATGAATATTTTTTTATTCATAAATAATATATATGTATATATAGTTTTGTAGTTAGAAAAAGTAAGGTAGTTTAAGCTTAAGTTAAAAAATTTAACTGGCTCTTAAACACTTTATATAGTATAATATATATATATATATATATATATATATATATATAATATAATTATCAGGCAAAAGTAACAATATTGTGTTTAGTATTACATAATGAATGACAGAGTCACCTTTAACCTTGCTGTTCTAGAGTCTCATGAGTTCTATTTGGGCTGGAGCCAAGAATCCCTATTAAACAAGTTTTCCTGCTACACTGAGGCCACTCATCACACTTCATACAGCGAGCATGCTCAAATAATTATTAATTTTGGCAGGAGACAAAATTAGACCTTTATTCAACAAGTTTTGTTTTGTGTAGATTATGCATGTGGGGTTTTTGTTTGCTTGCTTGCTTTTAGTTTTGTCTTTAACCTGCCAAACTCCGTGACAGTTACAGAAAGTGACTGGAACCAAATGCCTGGCAGTGCTAAGAATTATGTAGCCTGTGATGCTGAAATTAATTTATACTGTCAAACCACAATAATGAAAGTGCATTCTTTGACTATAATTGGGAAAACAACTAATCAAAAGGAGATGATTTAATTATTAACTTCTCAAACATTTTTAAAAACAAATAAATCAATTAAAAAAAAACTTCCACAAAATTAGTGGAAAAATAGTATATTGTTATTTTGACATTTTTCTCTATATTTTAATTCCAGCAATAATAAAATATGTACAAAGGAAAATTCTAATTTGGGTGACCCTGTGTTCCTCAGTGATGGAATGTGGTGAGATGCAGGAGGAACAGGCTTTCTGGTGGGGCCCACTCATCTTGAAAGGTTTTCAACAGCTTCTGAAACAGAATGTATTCCCTTGTGCTTGGCAAAGACTTACACAAGTAGCCAAATGTTGAGATGGATATCTGAACTGAACCTCTGAACTTCTGGAAGTTTACTTGTCATCTATGAATATATAATCAGATCATTTCTTGTTCTCTCGGCCTCCTTTTTGGCAAGATCCAACATTAATTCATGTCATTTTCTCATCTTTCAGCAGTTTCCTCTACCATATGCAGGGCAGTCACAACCAAATCAAGAGCTCATTTCAACTGAGAATTCAGAGACATGTGACATCCTACCTTACATATTTAAAATCAGAAAAGACTACCTGCTCACCCTTCTCCTAAAAATAAAACAATCCTGCTATTCTTCTTGCAAAAATTAACATTTCCAAAGGGTTGAAACTGGCTTGCAAGGCTTCCCAGATCACCCCATAACACCTGATTACCATCTTCTTCAAGAGTTGCCATGAATTCAATTATGACAGCACAGAAATGATTCAGATTCTCTCTTCCGCTAGTGATGCTTTGATTGTCATATGGGTAATTAAGTGACTGAAAGAAGTTTTGGATTATTTTGCTATTTTGTTTCTTTGTTTTCATCAATTTCAAAATCTGTGCTAATTCAGCATTCTAACTTTCAGGCTGATTGTCAATGTCTTCATAAGTTCCAAACCTGCTTGATGCAAGTCTACACGTAGATCATTTTTGCTGAGATCCTTAAAAGCCTCTTTCCTCTTACTGGTGATTCATTCCTCATTTACCGGAGCTGGATAACCTGATTTTCATTGTAGATTTACAAATCTGAAAAGTTCTTTACTTATTTCTGTACTAGTTGTACTATGTGAAAAACTGGAAGAGCCAGGCGTGGTGGCGCATGCCTATAATCCCAGCACATGGGAGGCTGAGGCAGGAGGATCGGTGTGAGTTTGACACCAGCCTGGGCTATAAAAGTGATCTCAAGGCCAGCCTGAACTGCATAGTGAGACCCTGTTCCACAAAGACAAAAAAAAAAAAAAAAAAAAAAAAAAAAAAAAAAAAAAAAAAAAAAAAAAAAAAAAAAGAAAGAAAGAAAGAAAGAAAGAAAGAAAGAAAGAAAAACTGTAAGAAAGGATATAAATCTAAAACTATCTTTTAAAATTCCATAATTCAGCTGGGGAGATAACTTGGCTGTCTAAGTGCATGCCTGGCAATTGCAAGAGCCTGAGTTCAATTCCTAGTGCTGAAAAAGAAAAAAAGCAAACAAACAAAATCAGAGATAACATAGATGTAGATATAGATTGATCCTGGTTTTGTATTAGTCAGTCTCCACCAGCCAGAACAAAACACCAGGAACCCATTACTTAAAGGCAGACAGGCTTTGTTTGGCTCACATTTTCAGGGGATTCAATCCATTGACAGCTGGCTAAGATGGAGGCAGCATGGCAGAAGAGCAAGAAAAAATAGTTTACCACACAGCAGCAAGAAGGCAGAGAGAGACTTAGAGGAAAAGAAGAGCTGGGGACAAGAATACACCTGTTCAGGTCACGTTCTGGGTGACATGCCTTCTCAGTGCTCAGCCTAGATGAATCAACTTAGATTACCCCACAGTCCAATCACATTTCAGAAACACTAGCTCTGAATCCATCAGACTCTGGAGGGAAATTTTAGACTTAAAGCATAACAGATAGTTATATCAACACGGGTCTATTATCTCTATATAACTACAAGTGACTCTCTCCAAATACAGTTTTCAAAGGAGGCCATTCATATGTTGACTAATATTAGAAAACTATGAAATGAAAGTATTTAGAAACAATGCTATTTTACTGGCTGTGAAGCATGCTCTGTAATATTTTTGTGAGAGTTCCTCAAGAGAAAATCTGTATCTTTTTCACTCATGTGCCTCAAGTATGTGATATCCATTCCCAAAAATTACTTTTTACATGAAATAACTATACATAAATGTTATAAAGTCCTGAACATATGAACGTAGCGAAGTAGACAGGATGGAGGAGATAAGTACAGATGCTCTTGGCGAAGGCAGTGAAACATGTGAAAGGAAACACAAAATTCCTCACAGTAGTGGCATTCACCATGCATGGCCTCACATTCCAGCATGACATGGAGAACACACCAGTCTTTTCAACAGAAGTTTTACAATACCAGCTATGGCTGATCCTTCAGGTATATAAGAGCTACATGTTTATGCCCAGCCATGTTGGAAATTATGGTCTGACCCCAACTGGACGCTGAATACATATTCCATCTTGGGAGAATGGGGGACTGCTGCGCAGTATATGTAAATTAAGAAAAGAGGAATAAATTCTCTCCCCTAATATTCTGAGCACTATTCCTGGAAGTGGTATGCCTAGTTCCCTGGACTCCAGCCGCCCCACACATGTGGTTTTCCACTACAGTCCTTTACATGGACCAGGATGCTGGCTAATCTCATGTGGCTAAAAACTGAAAAGGGTGCCAAACTGGGTTTTAAGAAGGATGTTACTGGTCCAAAGTTCTTTAAGAATGAGTATTTGTACCTAGATACTTTATGGAAGCGTTCTCCCACAAACATTAAAAACAGATACATAGTTTACTGAGACTTTACTGTTCTCAGCATTGAACTAAATATTTTGAATGAATCATCTTATTTAACCATTTGAAAAAGCCCAATCTCTTTTTTATTTTATTTTTTATTTTTTATTACTTTTAATAAGAAATAACAATGAGAGTTTCAAAACATGTTATTAGGATAGTCACTATAACTAATACATTGCATATTGTTGTCTTCATAGTAGTTGTTCAGAGTACTATATGTAGACATGGTAACTCCCCTAAACACTGTGGGTACAAATATTTCTTCTCATTGAACTAAGAGAAAGTAGTTCTTTGTATAGTCCAATAGTCCATAATAGTAGTGGGTTATCGGCAGAGTTGGCAATGTTGGAAACTGTTGACTTGAGCCTTTTAATGCTCAGCATACTAACCTCGAAATCTCTTATATAAGATAGTTTGTATTTGTTAAGTATATTTTAGTTGCAATTTATTTTTTAAAAAAATAGTGCTTCAAGTTGGCATAAATAATGAAGGCATTTACTAGCTTAATGGGAAAACTGCATGAGGGAAGGCGGTCTTCTGGCATATTTGGGGCATCCTTCATCTTCTTTGCCTTTCTCTGAGTTAATACTATTTTCAAGCTACCTACCTTCCCCAGTGCAAGGTAACTACCATCAACTATTAAGACAGTATTCCTCCATTTCCTTTTTTCTGAAGGAGAAACCTCCTTGCTTTCCCAGTCAGGAAGCAAACAGTTCATTTCACTTTGAGTACACAGAGCCTGTGTCTACCTGAGAGTTATCCAAGCAGCTGCTTGGATAAGGTAGAGCGTGACTCCCTAAATCAACAACACGAGAGATCTCACTTCTTGGGATGCAGACCACTTTCTTTGAGTCACGTAGGCTGACTGGAGATACCAGAACAAAACCATCAAGAAATGTTTAAGTTTTGATGAGCATGTTATCAACAATAGAACATTTTTTAGAATGACATATGGTCACTGAATGGCTTTGCAGTAGACATAAAACAAAATCAGCTTTTTGATATTGAGTTGCTAATCAATATTTTCTACTAAAGAAAGTATGGTCATAACCATTTTGTAATGAAGACACAACGTTTAGACTGGTCAGGTGTAGACTCAAAACAGTAAGTAGATATACAGAATTAAAACTATCACAAATATTTTTCACTCATTTCTAGATTACTTGGAAGACACAGAGCACTCTTGAGCCTATGTCTCAGGACTACAGAGAAGTGATACTATTTCTTATCTGAAAAGTTTCTCAAGTGGATATGATACTTTTGTCATCTAATACCTCCTACATTAACATTACTATGCTAATAAACACAATTATTTCTAATTAAGAGTCAAAAATTCAGCCGGGTGTGGTCGTGCATGCCTGTAATCTCAGCACTTGGGAGGCTGAGGCAGGAGGATCAGTGCGAGTTCGAGACCAGTATGCGCTACAAAAGTGGGCTCAAGGCCAGCCTGAACTGCATAGTAAGACCCTGTCTCAATAAGACCAAAAAAAAGAAAGAAAAAAAAGAGTCAATAATTCAATCCATGCAGTAATCTTCTCTTTTCAGGAGAAAAATTACAGATCATTCGATGGATTAACAAAAGTAAAACAAGCTGTAACATGGCTGAGTTATGAACAATAGCTTTGGGATTTTGCAGCAGCCATTCACAGCTTTGGCCATGTTGACACCATGGCTTCCGCGAGTGGATCAAATATGAACTGACATAGTGTGGTATTTTCCCAAAATGTTAAATATACCAAGTGCTAAAAAAAGTGTTAAGCTCAATGTCCAATTATGGGTACAATCCTACATTTCCCTTTAACTTTTCTTATGTTTTCTTATGTAATATAAGAAATTAGTTGGGGTCAGGGTGATAGCTCTGTGGCACAAGTGCCTGCCTCACAAGTGCAAGGTCATGAGTTCAAACCCTGGTCCTGCAAAAAAAGAAAAGTAAAGAAATGAGTTTAGGACACAGAGTATAAATTCACAGTTTTACAACCTGAACTTCTTCCTTCACAGTTCTTAGCTGAGCAGGCTTGTCATTTCCTTTCTAATATTTACTATTAAATTTGTGACTACAGAGTAGTGATTTCCTACAGAGAGTAAAGTCTCCACAGTGAAGAGAAATTTTTAAACATTTCAGTACATTTCTGATTCTACACCGTGCCTGGAAACTGTTATTTGAAAACACTTTAGAGCGTGACAAGTACTTCTGCAAATATTGTGCATGTCTCTTAGGTCAGCTCTTCTTGACAAGTCACTGAGCACACAACAAATGCAGGCGCTTCCTCTCACTGCAGCACATATGATGGATTATAAATGATATATCTGCAGGAAAGCACCTCCCCTTTGAAACTCAAAATATACCCTGAAGCAGTATAAATAGGATGAAATAAATCTCTGACTCTTTTCAAAGCAACTGCCTGCAACAGTTAGTAGTGCTACCAATCAGGATTACTGTTGCAATGATCTCTGGAGCCTCATAGAGAATGATACGAATTTTGGAAATATTTCTGTGTAGCCACCATGACACAATTTATATGATCCTGGTAGAAAGAAGACGCAGGGGAGAAAGGAGATAGGAGAAAGAAGAGGGAGAGAAAGAGAAGGGAGGGCTTATCATCATATTTGGTAGGCAGGCTAATGAGACCTCCAGGCTTCCCAAGTCACTATAGGCCTCAGCCAGTCCAGGACCAGTGACTCATAGAGGTTTACTTCCTATGAACGGACTGCTGAATTCCAGACAAGAGGCCTAGGCCTTAAACAGACTCACAAGTAAACATGAAAAGTCAACTGGTTTGGACTGCTCAGAACTCCTTCATAGTGGTTCACTTACTTGCCAGGCAAGTACACACAGAGAACAGATGATAAATGAACATTTCATCTCTCATATCACTGTTTGGCACAACCCGGCTCCTTTTCTGGATCTCTGCATCCACTTCCCAGCAGTCTCTGTTCTGCTTTCTCAAGTGACCAGACTTAAATGTGCATCAGATCACAGCTGCTACTTATTAACATCCAGTTGCTTCCCTCCTATGAGAAAAATATACTCTTACAATTGAGCCACATGGTTAAATAGGATCCTGGCCAACCTGTTTCTACTCCTGGGTCATCTGTCTTTCACTGACCATCCTGCACATACAGGGGTCTTCACTGGTCTCCCAATCATACTGTTGTCTTTCACATTCTTTTTCTCAAATGCTTATGTCCTATATCTTCATGGTCTTTGGGCTACTTTTCTCCTTAAGACCCACCACTCACTCAGAGACTTAATCCTGACCAACATATGAAGGTCAGTATCTCCCATGTTAGTGTCTGCTATATAACTCTCTTTTTGTTCTTATTGCACTATTCAGACCTTAAAATTTTCTTAGGCATACTTACATTTTATCTAAGTGCAGAAATATAATTACTCTTGTAGTAAAAACCTGTTTGTATTTCTAGAATATTTCATGGCACTTATGTTTTATAAAGCAATTTTTGACTATTGATAAACCATCATTTCTCAGTCCTGTTTGGTAATTACAGTACACATTCCAGAATGTTGTATCAGTTTAGACATCTACATACCACAAGTATTTGTGTCTTTAAAAAATTGTTAAGTTTTAAAAAATTTTTACTTTAAAGAGGAAAAAGAAATAAAAATGATACAGAATTTCAAAACAAGATGATGGGAAATTAGTAATCATTTTATTGGAAACTGTTATCTTCAAAGTGCTTACTCAGGTTAACAGATACAGGCATGCTAAATTGAACAACAATAGAAGCAGTGTTCCTTTAAATCAACTAATAGAAATTAGTATTCTAACTGTCTTAGTTGTGTTGCATATATATGTATATACACCTCCTCTGCCTCCTCTTCTTCCTCCTGCTCACCACCTCCCTCCTCTTCCTCCTTCTTCTCATCCCCCTTTTCCTCTTCTTTCTCCTAATCTTCCTCCTCCTGCTATTCCTCCTTCTTATTTCTGTTCTTCTTCTTTTCTCTGTCCCAGTTTTCTTTCCTTTTGAGCAGCTTCTTCTCTCCCTTTCACAATATCTACTACACCTTTAGAATCTTTGAGTTTAATGACAGAGGCCGCATTGTTCTATTTAGCCTACATTTTATTTTGATATTTGCTACAAATTAACTATTCTCCCATTGATCATTTGGTTTGTAATATATTATATTATGCTATATTACATATTTTAATGTATTTTTGTTTCAGTCATTGCTCTAAGTGGTGAGGGTCATTAGAAAACAAAAATGGACTTTATGTTTCCATTTATGACGGAAAATATAAGCATAAACTTTAATAAATATGTACATTTTATTTAAAAAGATACTTAGGGCTATTAAAAACTAAAAGATAAAAGAATACTGACCATTAAAATCCACAACTAAATTTTTTTATCTTTTTTTTACTACTAATCAGATTAATGTCTAATTGTAGTATAACCGGCAAGAAGTGAGGGAGGCTTTAAATTTCTAGAACAATCCTGAGAGAAATGATTGTAAACCTTTGAAGTGATTTTTAGGAAATCAGTTACCTTTTTTGTGTGTTTGGGACCAAGGTTCGAACTCATGAACTTGCACCTGCCAGGCAAGCACTTGTGCCACAGAGGTATCTCCCTGGCCACTTAATTTGTTTAATTTTTATTCTACATGTTTTGTAAGATTTCCCTTACTTTAGACTTCAACATTTTGTCAGGTTATTACTGGCTGTTTGTTTTTTAATTCCGATTGGAGCTGTAGGGAAATAGATTTCAAACCAAAGGACCAAAAGTCACACAACAAGAAATACAGATACTCTGAAGGGGAAAATCAGGGCAGTTTTTATCAAAAGTCCATCAAAATTTTCCTACATAAACTGAAATTGTAAACATTTAAGATAAACAATGTGATGCATCTGTTGATATGTGATGCGAAGGAGAGGGGTGACCCAGGTCTTAGCTGATACTCCGGCTACTTCTGGAGTGTGTTTGTGCTCTGTAACCGAATTGTTTTTCTTAAACCCAGAAGTTTCATGATAAAGCAGTGCTTTCATTTTATTTCTCACACTGATGCTCTAATTCCCAATTTGCCTCTTACATGAGATTTAAGTTCCTGATCGTAAGTTTTAAAGTCTTTCATTAATTTGAAAATTGACAGTTCATCACTTCCCAGAGGCCATATAATTGACATATTTTCATTTTATTGCTCTGGAAGTCACAGAAAAATAAAACACATTGTTAAGCACCAATCTGATATGAATGCCAACCACCATTCCTAGTATACAATTAAACACAAGCTTTTGCTGTTAATACCACCTACCCATTTATGCATACATTTTGTCTCTGTCTCTGTCCTATCTCTGTCTCTCTCTCTCTGTGTCTGTCTCTCTCTTTCTCTCTGTGTCTATATTTCATTTCCTGTGAATTTATAAATTTTAGGCCATTACATTTTCACTTTATGTTTTTCCATTTCATTCCTGATTATTCAAAGTCTATAAAAGTGTTCTAAATTCCCCCAAATGGATTTCAAATGAAAGTTCCCCTAATAAATGTAGACAGGATTTGGATACATTTCTTGTAACTTAGAGGACAAGGTAGAAACGTTGGAAAAATGAACAGAATGCTAAAACTATGACTTACCACTCTGTGTTCATTCAACAGACTGTCACTCCAAACAATCCCACTGTGTAAATGGGCCAGGTTGATGTCTGTAACTTCAATTCATGGAAAAGTTTCAAGATAGAAATCTAAGTAATATGAAACTTTTATCATTATATTTGGCAGGCAGACTAGTGTTTTTCTTTCCCATCAAAATCTTTCTGAGTAATAAGTGCATTCTTTGGGAAAGGATCTCACTGACCGTCTAGTCCACAACCAGCAAACTTTTCTAAGTACAGGGATTACTTTGCTGCCTAAGCTGCATGGTCTCTTTGCTTCTATTTGGCTCTGATAAGGTAGTGTTGGGGCAAATATAAACTATATGTAAATGAATTTTGAACACAGCTGTGTTCCAATAAAACATTGTTTGCCAAAATGGGAATAAGGGCTTCAGCTTACTAATTCATTATCTAGCTCTGCATTTTCATTTTTCAAATGAAGTAATGAGTCATAGAGCAGTGAAATTCTACGCATAGCATGGGAATCATAAAAGAACTGGAAAAGGAATTTAAATCTTTTAGACTCCAATGTGGTGCAATTTTCAACATGAAATGTTGAAAATTTTAGATTAAAAAAGTATGTATGTTATGTGCATAAAACTCTGTGTGTGTGTGTGTGTGTGTGTGTGTGTGTGTGTGCATGTGGTTACAGCACCAAAGGTAGAATTGTAAACAGTGATAGTGTCGACTGAAAACCGAGTGCAAGAGCATCATATGAGTGTAGCACAGTTATTCAAGCTGAGAGGCACAGTCCTTGAGTGTCAGGCCTTCTGAAGAGATACTGTAGCTTGACTCTTGAGGTTAATATAGATACTAACTTTTTACATTGGCTTAATTGGTATTATTTTGGGAAGTACTAATTTGCTCTGCACACTAAACTGTGAGAAAGAATGGCTCCTTGAGGGCTTCCATGGCTGCCAATAGACTAATCCTAAGCAATTGGGAAAGCAAATTGGGTTTTCTCAGAATAAATGTACAGATTAAAATCCATTTAGCTCTAGATACCATAAGGGGAAAAAAGACAAAATCTGCTTGACAGACTAAATATACCATAGCTGATAGAGAAGAGATTTTGGATTAAACATCAATTTTGATAGTGATTTAAAATTGGCAAGCAGTATATAAAATGATTGTTCTAGAGTCAAGTGGTTTTATCAAATTTTGAAACTGAGAAATTTATGTTTCAATTATTAGTGAATGTGCTAATGCACAGAAATGTTCATTGGTAGTTCCTACTTTTCTCCATAATTTACTAGGGGGAAGACATTCCATATAACTGAAAATGGGATTTTAACTGAAAAAGCTAAAATTAGCTCATGGTTTCTCAGTCAAGGTTTTGATATCAGATAAAGCATATACATGATTAGCAACATTCTAAAACTAATGTTATAAAGATTATAACTAATGTAACATCTTACTCACAGCAGTTTCAGCCAAGGATCTTTGTGAAGTCCTACTTAGATTCCTGCCTTTCTTCTGTATTCTCTTCCTTTGTTTGATAACCAAATAAATACAGGCCACTCAGAGATCTCTGTCTTAGTGCCCAGAGAATTCTGAATTCTTTTAGAGGGCTTGGGTTCTAGTGGAGCCCTTAAATCATACCACTCAAATTATGTATTTAAGTCTTTGGTGTGCACTTGTTTGGGAGACTTCAGGCCCGATCCATCTGAAAAACTAGGTTGGAAAATTATTTCCCAGAGATCTATCTTTGCAAATATAGGTGACATTCTCTTTGCTTTCTGAGTCTAATTGTTAAAAGAAGCATTCATAATATTTTCAACAAGTTCAGGACTTCTATAATTATTCTTTTTAAAGACAATATTTTTATTCCCAAGCATGTTTTTAAGTAGGAAACCTCATCCAACTTTATGTCTGTTTTACTCTTCTTTTCCTTTCTTATTTTGTCTACAGCTGTTTAACCTTGATCTAACACAAGACTTCAGTGAACAAAAATGGCTGTTAATGGATTGGCTGAAAAGGCCATCAGAAAATTTTACACCGAAATGACAACAACAACAACAAAAAAGGTCAATTGAAGGTATTCTAAAATATGAAAGTGTATGTCTTGTTATATGTATATTTCCCCCAAACGAATGCATTTATTATGAATGGAATACATAGGAGTAGTATTTTAATTAACAAAAGGGAAAAATCTTTTTGTTACAAGAATAATATAGTGCTAACACAGGACTTGGTACTGATTAACAATTTGATATGAGTGAAATTCATAAATAGAAATCCAAATATCTGTTAGTTATTAAACACAGTCTTTAAAAAACAACCTAAGACAAGTGATTCTCAAAATTAAATATGGGACTTAAAGTCCAGACAAGAGTGGATGGACCGGTTTCTCCTAGCTTCTTCTTGTTAATCATTCCTGTAAACCCTAGGAATAAGAAAACGAACTACTTTGGGGTTCCAGGATTGGCGAAAAAGCGTAATAACAGAATGTCATATATTTCCCCTGCCCTCCCCCCAAAAAAGAAGAGAACAGAAAGAACGTTGGTTGGTCACAACCAAACTGCAAAGGGAATCCCAGATGGGACTCAGCCTTCTGAGAGCACTAGAAAAGCCTGCCATGAAGGAAGAGGCCCAGAAAGTAGCAGGAAAGCTTTGTGTTTTCTCTTGCAGACAGAGATTACACTGGGTACTGAGGCCAATGGCAAAACCGGCACAAACAGCTCAGTCCCAACAAGCAGTCTCGTTGAAGGAAGTTTTGTTCACTCCACTTCCTTTTCTCATCAGGAAGAAGTAAATCAAGCAGCTGTACTAGCAAGAAAGATCTCATGTTCATAAACTAATCAGGCTATGTAAAGAGGGATGAGAAGGGCAATAGGTAAATGTAGCATGGAGGCCCCAAGAAGAAAAAGTGCCCCATAAGAGAAGGCTCCTCTCCACAACAAACCACTAAGTCCATTTCCCTGCTGTTGTGATCTGCATGTTGGTGTCCCTCCAAAATTATGTCAAAATCTAATCTGCATTTTACATATAAATTTATTATCTATTGTGATATCATTTTTTAAGGTCTACACTGTAGATCACATCTCATTTTCCCCTGTGGATATGCAATTACTCTAGTATCATTTGGTAAAACGCTTACATTTTTTCCATTGAATTATATAGGACCTTTGCCAGTATTCACAAGGCCTTTAGGTTCTTCCACACTGTAGAAGACCTCGTAGAGGCTACCTTTGGTGCTGGGAGCTGGCCTTCCGCAGACACTCATGTGCTTGGCCAGATTCTGAACGCACAATAGTGAACTTGTTCAAAAACTGGCTGTGTGCTTCTTATGAAGAACTAGCAAGGCTTCTTCCTATAGTAGGAGGGGGGGCTGGGAATACTCAGAAGCAATGGAGAGAACTCTGTTCACTCCACATCTTCCTCCATGTTTATTACCATCAATATTTTAAAGTGTAGTCATTTTTGGGGTTGTACAGATGTATGATTATGGTTTACACTAGCCTTTCCTTTATCACTAATTAATTTCAATATTATTTCATATATAGATTTGTCGTTGTATTTTTTTGTGACTGCTCAAAAATTTTACCTATTTTCTAGGTTTCTTTTCATTTTATTATGCAGACTTCTAAGTCATTACTTATTTTTTTTTCCATTACATATTTTTGATACAAATTCTTTATCAAGGAAATGTACATGTTTTGCAACTATTTCCTGCTACACTAATGATTTGCTGAATAAATGATGAGCAGAACACCTCACATTTAACAGTTTATACATTATATTCTTATTTTCCAATTATTACTTTCAGTGTCATATGATGATTCTTCTGGAATCTTTATAATTTCAACTCTTTTCTAAATCATTTTATATTTCTAGCTGATTTTTCACATACTTTGAATTGGACAGTAAAATTTACTTCTTTTCACATATTTGCCATTTTTCTTTATACTTCAGTGGGGTTTGGTCCCTACCTTGGCAATTAATTGCCTATTGAAAAGAGGCCTCACTTTTGGCATATCTATAATAATCCCCTGATTTCTCAATTCTCTTTATGGGAATTGAGAGATAGCTCCACAGTATAAGAGCCTGCTAGGCAAGTACAAGGTTTCAAATTTAATCCTTGGTACCACATGATGTGCCAGCCTTGGAACCCCAGGGCCTTAATTGGGTGTGACGGTACACCACTGTAATCGTAACACTGGGGACGCTGAGACAGGAGGATCACTATGAGTCTGAGCTGCATAACAATACTCTGCACCAAATAAATAAGCATTGTAAGTACTCTGCAGGTCTACCCACCCACCCTACAGTTACCACTAACTCCTTTAACAGATTGCAGCTAAGGTCCTTGAACCCCTTAGCTCTCTATCCTCTATCACCTCTCTCACTTTCACTAGATTCTGACTCACTGGACTCTGGCTTTGGCATTCTCGTCTCTACTACACTTACTACAAAAGCTTGCCCACATTTTATCATATAGTTGTTCCTCATTGAACAAATCAGCTATGTTCCTGAGACTAGGTTATTCCTTTAATTGTTAAGTAAATGAGTATATAGTACATAGTATATACAATATGCAGAACAAAGAAATGGCCATAGGAAACTGCAACTGAACAACTTTGCTTCTGTTTTCATAACTCTTCCTTGAATTACTGTAATCTATAACAGAATATAAAGCTATAGGATGAAAGTATATTGGTACAGTTACCAAAAATTATAGTACTGTATAAACCAGGTATACTGTATAAGAAATTCAAGGTTCTATAAATAAGATATACTGAACTGAACGACAAAAAAAAAAAAAAAAGGAGCAATAAATCTGAGCAGGAAGTCATTTCCAAAGAGTTACTAAACATGAAGATGAATAAGGAGTATCTGTATTATTATATAAAACTTTTTTGAGGTTTTCACATTTTTCAAATTTTTGAGCTACTTAATACTGTTGATTTCATTCTTGAAAAGTTTTCTTATCTTGACTTCTGTGGCTTCATGTTTTTGTTCATTTTTTTCAACTCTCTGGAGAGTTCCTACTTTATAATCATCTCTCTGTCTGAACTTTACTGATACTATTTTTCTGCATTCCCACAGTTATTTTTCTGTCAAGTTCTCTATAGGAACATAAATATTTCCAATTATCATCCACATGCTGGTGAGTGAAGGTTTCCACAACCAGTCCAGATAACTCCCAGATGTCTACTTGCACATATTTAACTGCTCCCTGAGCCCTCTGTTGTGGATGACTCAGCGACAATTCCAAATAGGTCTGACTAAAATGAGGACCACCATTTCAGCCTGTGCACCTCACCTGGCTTCCTGTCTTTGTAACTAAGCAAGAAAGCCAGTTTTACTAACTGCAACCATTGTAAGTAAATGATGACTATGATGCACTTGACTCGCATGGGGTATAAGTAAAGTTGGAAATCAATCACATGTGCAGTCTAAAGCAAGGCCATGCTGAGCCACATGAAAAAGGTGTTCTTGCTCCAAGAATAGGAAGTTTCTGAGGTGAGCTGGCAAATATGCCACTAGGCAGAAAGATCTCAACTGAGATCAACCTCCCAAGTGTCAAATAAATATGTTACAGTCTCTGAGTGCTTCTATTTTTCCCCACCAGGAGAGGAGGCCCACACAGATCTCAGAGTTCTGCATTTTTACTCTTGTCTCCATTGTTTGCATCCTCCACACCCACGCCCCCACCCCCAGGAAATAGAAGAGCGGTACTGGATGCAGCAGACTCAGTATTTGTGACAGAAATGTAAAATCACTTAGTGACTGCCAACTGAGTTAACATGGTCTCATTATGATGAATAACTTGCACTCCAGAGCTAGACTGCTTGGTATAATATATACCCATTTTCCCACTCATTCACTATGTGACTGAGGAGAAATTAATTGAGTGATCCTTGTCCAGTCTTCTGATCTAAAATGAATAGTGTGTAGCTCAGGAAGTTTCTGAGTTTTAAATTTGTATAGCTTAATGCACACAGAAATATGTGCAGAGCATGTAACATTACAAGTGCCATTTATTTACATATTGAATACTTTTTGCTTTGGTTTGGGTTTTTCTTATACTTTATTTTTTAGTACAACTTTTTTTAACAGCATATAATGTTTTTTATTGGTACATGAAAAGATAACACTCACAACTCAATAAGACAAAACCACAGCTTAAAAATGAACAAAATATTTCAGCAGACTATTTGACCAAAAAAAAAGATACAAATGGTCAAAAGGCATATGGGAAAGTGCCTACCATCTGTAGTTACCAGGGGAATGCAATCTAAACTCACTCTGGAAGACAGTTGCAGGGTGTATAAAATGCCCAACCCTATTACTGAAGAGCTCTGACAACTTCTTTTAATTTTATAATTCTTTTTTTTTTTAAATTTCTTCTTTTGAGTTCTTAAACTAGGGAGACTATACAATATTTACATATATAGGTCTGGTTTATTTCACTAATGAGTATAGGTTATAGATACATCCACTTATATATGAAGTCTTCTAGTTTATCATTCTTAATAGCTGAGTAATATTCCATTGTGAGGAAATATCACATTTTTTTAACCATTCTTCACTTGATGGGCATCTTGGTTATTCCCAAGATTTGGCAAACACAAATTGTGCTGCTATGAACATAGATATACAGATATCGCTATGATATGATGTTTTCATTTCTTCTGGGAAAATTCCTAGTATGGGGATAGCTGGCTTGAATGGGATTTTCAGTTCTAGTTTTTTAAGGCATCTGCACACTGCTTTCCATCATGGTTGCACCAGTCTGCATTCCCACCAGCAGTGCAGAAGGGTTCCTTTTACCCCACAGCCTCTCCAACATTTGTTGTTGGTTGATTTCATTACAGTAGCTATTCTATCTGGGGTGAAATGGTATATAACTGTTGTTTTCATTTGCATTTCACAAATAACTAACAATGTGGAGCGTTTTTTCATATATTTATAGGATTGTGGAATTTCTTTCTCTGAGAAGATGCTCATTTCTGGATTGGGTCATTGAATTTTGGGACCTTCATTGTTTTCAGTTCTTCATAAATTCTAGAGAGAAGACCTTTTTCTGAATACTTATAAGCTAGAATTTTTTTGAAATTTGTGGGTTGTCTTTTCACTCTGTTGGTAATTTCTTTTGACAGGAAGAAACTTCTCAGCCAGAGGAGGAGGTCTCAGTTGTTGATTCTCTCAAGTATTAAGCGTGCATTTTGATTTTTTAAATATTTGCCTATGCCGATGTCTTCAAGATTTCCTCCTACTTTCTCCTCTAGGAGATTTAGTATTACCCTTTTAATATTTAGATCTTTAATCCATTTCGACCTTAGTTTAGCGCATAGCCATAGAGCTGCGTCAAGTTTTAGTTTTTGGCATGTAAAGAGCCAATTTTTCCAGCACCATTTGTTAAAGAGGCTATCATTCTTCCAGTAAACATGTTTAGCCCCTTTGTCAAAAATAAGGTGGCTGAATGTGTTTTTATTTGCTTCAGTACCTTCTAATCTATTCCATTGTTGTTCAGGTCTCCCCCCCACCCCCAATACCATGCTGATTTTATCACAGCAACTCTGTAGTATAACTTTAGGTCAGGAATTGTAATGCCTCCTACCTTACCTCTGTTATCCAGGATTGAATTTACAATTCTAGTTCTTTTTTGGTTCCAAATAAATTTTAGGAATGATTTCTCCAGGTCTGTGAGGTATGTTGATGCTATTTTGATAGGGGGTCAATTAAGTCTGTATAACAATTTAGGGAGTATGGCCATCTTCACAATGTTGGTTCTTCCTATCCAGGAACAGGAAATATCTATCCATTTTTTAAAATCCTCCAAGATCTCCATTTTCAGAGTAGTATAGTTTTCGTTGAATAGATCTTTTACTTACTTAGTTAGGTTAATTCCAAAGTATTTCATTTTTGGGGCCAGGGAGATAGCTCAGTGGTCTAAAGCACCTGCTTAGGCAAGCTTAGGCAACCACAAGGACCACGGTTCAATCCCTGGCACCACATGCTGTGCCAGCCCCACCGCCAGGGCAGGGTGAACCAGCCATAAAAAAAAGTGTTTCATTTTTTTTCAATGCTATTGTGAAAGGTATTGTTTCTCTAATTTCTCACTCAGTGTGTTTGTTGTCCATATAGAGGAATGCTATTGACTTTTGTGTATTGACTTAATACCCTGATATGCTACTGAATTTGCATATTAATTCTAGTAGCTTCTTTGTGGAGCTTTTGGGGTCTTCCCAGTAGATTATCATGTCATCTGCAAATAATGATATTTTAACTTCTTCTTTACCTATTCTTATTCTTTTTATCTCTCTTGTCTAATGGCTATAGCTAATGATTCCAGAACTATATTAAATAGGAGTGGAGATAGGACAACTTATCTTGTACCCGATCTCAGATTAAAAGACTTAAGCTTTTCCACATTTAGAATCATGTTAGGCATTGGATTATCATAGATGGTTTTTATCAACTTGAGATAGAGGCCCTCTATTCCAATTTTCTGTAGGACTTTGAACATCAATGAGTGTTGGACTTTGTCTAAAGCCTTTTCTGTATCAATTGAGACAATCATATGGTTTTTGGCTTCAGCTCTATTGATATAGTGTATTACATTTATTATTTGCATATGTGAAACCATCCTTGAATTCCTGGGATGAGTCCTACCTGGTCATGGTGTATAATCTTCTTGATGATTTGCTGTATTCTATTGGCAAAGATTTTTCTTTTTTTGAGGATTTTTGCATCTATGTTCATGAGAGAAATTGGTTTATAGTTCACTCTTTTAGTTGTGTCTCTCTCTGGTTTTGGTATCAGTATAATACTTGCCTCTAAGAATGATTTTGGGAGAATAGCTTCCTATTCAATTTGAAGAGTATTGGGACTATGTCTTTTGTAAATTTCTTGTAGAATTCAGGTCCTGGACTTTTCTTTGTTGGTAGACTTTTATTACATTTTATATTTCATTAGTTTCATTAGTTTCATTAGTTTCATTATTTCATTAGTTGTTACTGGGTTATTGAGAGTTCGTATATCTTTTTGATTCAGTTTTGGTAGTTTTTACCTTTCTAGGAATCTGTCCATTTCATCTGTATCTTCAATTCTTTGAGAGTAAAGATTCTCAAAGTAGCTAATAATGATCCTCTGAATCTCTGCTGGATCTATAGTAATTTCACCCTTTTCATTCCTTATTGCTTGACTTTGAGTCTTTTCTTTCTTTTTCTGAGGTTAGCTAGAGGCTTATCAATTTTATTCAGTCTTTCAAAGAACCAGATATTTTGCTTCATGAATTATTTATATTGTTTTCATTGTCTTGATTCAGTTAATTTCTACTCTAATCTTTATAATTTCCTCCCATTTGGGATTTGGGTTTCATTTGCTTTTCCTTTACTAGGCGGTTTAGGTGCAATGTAAGAATATTCATCTCTTCCCATTCTGTTTTCTTAATGTGTGAGTTCAGAGCTATAAATTTCCTTAAAGAGCTGCTTTCATTGCATCCCATTAATTTCGGTAGGTTGTGTTTGAATTTTCATTAAATTATAAATATTGTTTAACTTCTTGTTCAATTTCATCTGTAACCCACTGGCTCCTGGGAAGGGTATTGTTTCATTTCCATGTATTTCTGGGGTTCTTGTGATTTCTTTTGTCATTTATTTCCAATTTCATTGCACTGTGGTCAGATAATATGCATGGGATAATTTCTCTTTTCTTGCATATACTTAAGCATGACCTATGCACTAATATGTGGTCTATTTTGGAAAATGTCCCATGTGCAACTGGAAAAAAATGTGTATTCTGAGGTGTTTTGGTGGAACACTCTGTGTATGTCCACTATGTCCAATTGTTCCAAGAAGATATGGTTAAGTTCTGCAACTTCTTTGCTAATATTTTTTTGTTTGTTTGATCTATCTTTTTGGGATAAAGGCATGTTAAGGTCTCCTGTTAAGACCGTGGTATTGGATATCGGATTTTTCATGTCCATTAAGATGTGTCTTATATAACTTGGTGCTACCATGTTGGGTGCATACATATTTATGTGTGTTACCACTTCATCTTCAATTTTTCCCCTAACCAGTATGTAGTGGCCTCCTTTATTTTGCTTGGTCAATGTTGGTTTGAAGTTTAGACTGCTTGCAAACAGGATTACTACCCCTGCCTTTTTCTGAGGTGCTAGGGCATGTAGTGTTGTTTTCCATCCTTTAACTTTTAGTCTATGA
Organism: Myocastor coypus; assembly: GCA_004027025.1. Taxonomy (NCBI): domain Eukaryota; kingdom Metazoa; phylum Chordata; class Mammalia; order Rodentia; family Myocastoridae; genus Myocastor; species Myocastor coypus. The sequence goes on along the minus strand of PVJA010002469.1, from coordinate 76,505 downwards.
ATTTCTTTATGGATTAAATGTGTTTCTTGCATACAGCATATTGTTAGATTTTGCTTTCTTAACCTGCCAGTCTATTTCTTTTGATTTGACAGTTGAGTCCATTAACATTGACGGTTACAATTGAAATGTATTGACTTATAATTGACATGTCTTTTACTTACTACTCTTTACTCATTTTTCTCCTGTTTAATTGGTTGTCCTATTTAGTGGGTTCTTTCTGGTCTCATTTGTTGAGTTCAGGTCTTTTTGGTCTCTCTCTAAAATATGTTTTAGTAGTCTGTATAGGGTTGACTTTGACATCATGAAATTCTTTAGTTGTCCTTGTCATGAAAGTATTTCACTTCTCCCTCATATTTGAAAGAGAATTTTCCAGGATATAGCAATCTGGGGTGAAATGTATTTACATGGAGGACATGAAGCACTCTACTCCATGCTCTTCTTGACTTCATGGTTTCTGAGGAGAAATCTTACATTATTCTGATGGGTTTTCCTTTAAATGTGACCTGTTTCTTTCTCTAGCAGCTTTTAGTATATCATTCTTCTGCTGGATTTTTGGGATCTTGACTATTATATGTCTGCGTGTATTTTTAGTGGGGTTGATGTTATTTGGAGTTCTGTGTGCTTTAGTTAACTGAATATCTGGCTATTTTCTCATATTTGGGAATTTTTCTCATTTTCTCTCTATCTTGCTGCCCAGTGGTTCTTCCACTTCAGACATTATTAAGTTAGAGATGATTTCTTTTTTACTTGAGAGGTTATCTCCAAGCTGAGTTCCTCTATATGTTTTTACATTTGTTTGTTTACATCAGCTGCTCCTAATTCAGAGATTTGGGCTGCATTATTCCTAATTTCTTCTATAGTATTGTCTCTTGTATTTGTTCCAGATGGGCTTGGGAATCTTGCTCCTTGTCTGTATCATTTTGTATAGCAGTGACTTCTGGTGCCCTCGGGTCAGTTGGTTAGGGGATCAGGGCTGCTGTGTGCAGGTCAGTTGGTCCTCAGGGGCTGCTGAAGTCATGCCCATGCTGTTTTTTGGGTAGGATGAGTTTCTGGTGGGCCTGGGGAGGTCTCACTCACTCACCGGACTTGGCTGCTGGATGGCCTGAGCTTCAGGAGGGCTGCAGGAGGTCTCATGTGGTGGGGATGGCTGCTAGGTCACTTGGTTTGGTTTTTTTGAAACAAGATCTCTTGTCCAGAATGACCTAGAACTCATTATGCAGCCCAAGCTGTACCCCAGACTGGCCTCAGAATCCTGGTGGTACTTTTGTCTGAGCCTCTTCACTGCTAAGATTACAGACATTCATCATTGTTATGGTTTGTGTATAGGCGTTTCCCCAAAGCCTCACGCAGTCATGGTGTGGACTTCTAGAGTATGTGATTAACTCATGATCCACTGGTATTATGAGTGTAAGTGCTATACCTGCGCTAGGGCAGGTAATTTTCATTACAATGTAAGGAGGGAAGAGAAGCTAGCTGGTTGAGCTGCTGCTGCTCCTCCATTTTACTCTCTACTCTTTCCACTACCATGAGAGGTTTTCTATGCCACGTGCCACTCTCTCTTGAAGCCAGCTGAGTGTAGAATGAAACTTCCATTAACTCCGATGTAAATAAACCTTTCCTTCCTTCGTTTCGGGTGTCAAGTATCTGTCCTACCATGGAGAGAAGAGTAACTGAGACAATCACCATACCTAGCACGTACGTGAAATATTCCTGTTACCACTATTATAAATATCAACTAAATTTCCCTCAAGTTTCCTGCACATGCAGCCAATCAATTTGCTTCTTGACATCCTTTTCTCCTTATGTTGGTCAACATATCCAGGCTTTTCCACGTGAATTGCTCCAATGCCTACCACATTGTCTTTTCCTTGACTTTAGTCTTGACCTCTGATTCTTGGTCTCTTCTTCTCCCAAATTCAGCTTCCTAATGAGTATGCACGATTCCTCATTGTAAGTAATTTCTTTGAACAGCTTACTTTTCCCCTTAGAACGAAGTTAAAGTTATTCAGAATGTTATTTCTAAAACCTATGATCCTGTTTTTGTTTATCTATCATCCTCATTTTTTTTCCATCTTTGAAATATCAAGTTACATTCTTATTTTATTTTAAAGGGTAAAGCCAAAACATGTTACATACTTATAGAAATCAAAAATACTTAGTTTTAATTTCTGGAACATTCTAGCCTTGTTTTTCATTACAAGTTTTGCACATGCTATCTTTTTCTATGAATTCTTTCTTCTCTAGATAGCTCCTAAGCTTTCTGTGCTTAAGCATCATTCCTTCATCATCTGTTAGAGCTAGTTCTCATAGAAATGTGTTCTACTGTCATTAAAAATCGTTAAACATATGGCAAGAGAACTGCCTATTTGCAGGTCTAACTCCGAAGCCAAACTTCTAGCTTTATAGAGTCAGGGTTCCTATGTATCTTTCAGATTTCTTATCCTAGCTCCCTGTACAATAAGTAGGTATTTGTATATTCAGTATGAATTTACTCAGTGTTTGAAGACTTTATCCTCTGACACTAAGAGAAAAATTCTCCTAAAGATGTCATGAAATTAAAACTAAACAAACAAAAGTAGAGTCATTTATTCATGGAAGCTTTGCTCACATAATATATTTCCCATTAGATATGATGTGATCTATCCCTAAAACCAAGAAAGAAAAACAAATAGATAAGTCATTTTCTTAGACAATAATAACAATTCATTGGGCCATTATAATAAGAAATAATTATGTGTTACATTTTTAAATGCTTATTTGTATAATCCTTTTTTGTGCTATAATCCAATAACACATTATTACTTCATTCCTTTTAAAGAGAAGGAAACTGATGATGAAGTAAAAAAAAAAACAAAATAATAGAACAAAGATATGGAAACTGAAGATAAGAACTATTATAGAGTGGTGCTTGGACACACACTGAGTTATGGCCAGCCATCCTTCCACAACCCCCTGCCACCCTCCAAACATTTCTTCACAATAACAACTTAGGAGATACAGCAAATATTATGGAGCTGAGTGAACAAAAATTTTATTCTGACTCACTACCAATCCACAAGCCCCCCAACCCACTTTGATTCTATGCAGATGGAGAAGATGGGATGACAAAAATCTCTGCCATATTTCATGCATTAACATTTATCTGTAATAAATAAATAAGAGTAATTTCTTATAAAGCAGACATGAACATTTTGTCATAGTTTAGTAAAAATAACAATTCTGCCCATTCTACCAAGTGTTTACTTTCCTCCAAGCTCTTCAAAACTCTCTACACTATCCTTAGTGCTACCCTCAAAATTTATAGTTAAGTATTATATAAATGTATATGTATCTAAAATATGAAAAAATCTATTGCATGACGCAGTTTCATTTAACTTTTCTGGTGACTGCTTTATGACAGTGACCTACATGGTCTGAAAGTGTAATGTGACAAAGAATATATCTGCTTTACATCCCAAGGACATTCTTGAAAATGAGCTGCCCTATTTCAACAGTTTTATCATTGTGGGTAAAATGTTAATAAATAGATAAATCTTTTCCACTTGTCAAGTTATAAGCCTGTATTCAATAAAGCTGAAGGAAGAACATGATGTCTAAGGGGGCAAAAATAGAATATTATATTTTTTAATGTCACTACAACAAAGTTTAGCCAGTGATACTTGATCATATGTTGAAAAACATTATAATTGAATTAATTGTTGATATGCATCCAGGCAGAGTCAGAACAACAAGCCACTTATACTATCGTGGCAGCATCAAATCCATTGGAATGCCTTCCAGAAAAATCTGGAGGCATACGGTAACTGACTGTTGGTCATCCTACTGCTTTATGCTAAGAAGATAACATGTCAACTAGGTTTAAAAATACGTCACATAAGAGAAGAATGTTGTGAAGTAGGCTTATTAGTGATAGGTTATTGAGATAATTGGTGAAATATTGCTCATTTTTTTTCTTTTTTTCTGTATTTATGGCAGGGTCTAGAAGATGTTCAGGGTCTCACTACATAGATCAGACTATAAACCAATGATTTTTGGTTTCTAGCCTCCCAAGTGCTAGGATTACAAGCATGTACCATCATGCCCAGTCTCAATTGCCATTGTAGTGCCCCCAGGGGGCAGGGCCAGCACAGCAGGCCTGGGAATCGAACCTCAGCCGCTGCATTTGTGGGCACTTTAGTCTGCTGAGCTATCAGGCTGGCCCAACATTGTTCATTTTGAAAATAATATTATCTTTTAAAATTGTGTTCGTATTTATATTTGTCTTCATGTGTGATTTAAATTTTCTCATCTAGAATTTGAATATTTACTTTGTCATAGTAAGTATTAAAATAATAAAAAATATTTACTCACAGCTTGCTAAATATAAGACATAATTTTCCTACATTCAGTCTTCCCAATACCTTTAGGTTAATTATTATTATGATCATAATAAAAATATTGCCCACAGGTAACCTCCATAATAATACCATGACACAATCCTGTTTTTGAAATCAATATTCCAAAGATAATGAAACTAGGTTTGGAATCTTTAGGATGACATATGATAAGCTTCATAGTAACGAGTGAAATGAAACTCTAACTTTGGATTACTTTGCCTCAAACTCACACTCTTAGATATGGTGGTTACAAGCCTTATGCTGTGTATTTCTGAAAGAGTGAAGTCTCCCAGAACACACTGGCCACAAGAGAAGCTGCAGGGCACTACACCTGTTCTTCACTCAGACAGAGAAGCACTTGCATATTTCTTCTACATTATCTGCAGAAGCACATAGTTGAGCACAGGTACTGTCTTTTACTTAAAGAAACTGGCAATATGTGATTTATAATAATTACATCTGAAACGATAGTCATGTATAAATCAGGGCAACTCAAGCTAACTATTTGTTTCTCATAGTCACAATATTATATACTGTTGTTCTGATACTGGAAACCTATTTCTTTTTTGGTACCAGGAATTGAACTCAGGATCTTGTACTTATGTGCCAGGCAGGTGCTATACTGAGCTATATCATTTCAGGGACCCCACTGTGAGCCCTAAAATACTTTTAAATTTCCATAAAATAAATTAATGAGCTAATGTGTAAATATTTTCATTTTAAAAACATTTTAAACCCACTATTTAATATGATGGTATATATATAATATGTATATTATATATATATATATATATATATATATATATATATATATTCTGATAACACACTTTTCTAATAAACTCTATACAAAATGTAAGCATCTACTCCTTCAACACCCAATAAACATTTAAAATATGTTCCATGACTCTCTTGTTATTATTTGGATTTGAAATTTCTTCAAAACTCAGGTCCTACAGGTACTGCCACCAGTTGATGGACTTTATTTAAAAGGCAACTTAATCCTTAGGGCTCTGGTTTCATCAGTGAATTCACTGAAGGCTTCATAACCAGAAGGCGTTTCTGGAAGTTTGATGAGAAGATTAGTAGTGGGGCTTGCTGCTAGTGACCAGGATGCCCTGGAAGTATCTGTGTTGTCACTGATATATTAGCTTAGTATTCTCACATTTTTCAACTTCCTGCCTGCCACAAGACAAGCATCCGTCTCTGTCCTCTTCATGGTGATGTTTTGCATCTTAGGTCTGCAAGTAATGGATCCAAATGATCATGAGCTAAAGCCCTTGAGATCATGAGGCAAAATAAATTACTGCTCCTTTAAGTATTTTTTCCCAGAGTTTTTCCAGGGCCAGAAAGTTGATTGACATAGTCAAAACCTAGCTGCCTCATTCACTGGGTGTCAGTGTACTTCTTTGAGAGAATTTTAGTGGTAGTAAAGGATGTTTCTATAAAAGCAAGTGGGGTGATTGTTTCAGTGAAAGTGATTTTCCAATAACTGGTTTACACAAGCTTTTCTTTATTACAAGACTTAGTCCACTTCACTATTTAATTATTCATCTGATAAATATTTGTTGAGTGTCTCCTGGCAGCACGGCACTATTCTTGTGATAATAATATAGAAAACATAATATCTACCTTTCTTATAAACATTATATTGGTCACAGTGTTACATTTATAAATAGGAAGATTAGTAAGTAACTTGTTCAATTTTTGAGTCATCATTTCCTCAGTTTCTATTCCCTTTATCTAATGTTAGCATTATGCATTATAACTCTCCTACTTAAGACAACAAGCAGCTTTGCCAAGTGTTATATGATCTAATAAGTTACAAAATGGAAGGGGGTATGAAGTAACTATAACATCTAAAAATATTACCATAGTATATGCATTTCTGTAGTTTCCAATAGGTTAATGAAAATTCATCTCAGTGAGGGACACCTTCACCATAGCAAATTATTTAACAGTCTTAGCAATGGTGTAGTTTGGTAATCACATACATCATCATGTGATGGCAAAAGGCAATGGGGGCAAAACATGTATATTCATCAACAATAATTATTAGAGCAAGATTAATTGCTGCAATAATCAAGTTCATAATTAATGACCACACCATACCTACTACAGCATTAAAAAGGCAATTATGTTATTCATTGCTACATCTCATCTTTATCATCTAGCAAATTACAATTGTAAATGATAATGCATATTGAGGACTTTATTGTTGCATAATTAACTGAAGATGTGTTCTTAAGCTATGATTCACTGACTTATTTTATGCAAATGATTTAATGTAAATAAAAGATATAATGTAAATTTATTGCCATAAACTTACTGCAATAAATTGAATCTTTCCCTTTTAGGGTAAGAAATATATATAAATGTATTTGTTAAGGCTTAATATATGTAGTTTGCATTCTATCTGGTATTTAAAAGTTGCAAAGACTAGCAATGGAATATTTCCATGGAATTCAATTTTTAATAAAACTGAATATAGAAGCAAAGAGAAACAAATAGCATTTGAAAGACAAAAACCTGAAACAAGCAATGCTACTAAAATATTTAAAATAATAGAAATGACAACAAAATGTAGTAAGAAATGTGAAAGTCAAAAATACATTTAAAAAATAGAAATAGATATAAAGCATATATACCTTGACAAATATACACTTTTACAAGAAAAGAAAAGGGAGAGACAGTATTTTAAAAACTTCAAAATGGAAAAGTTCATGCTAAATATAAATTTTACTTGAAAATACACATATAAAAAAGATAGGTAACTAATTGTGGAAAACAATCTGAGATGAAAATATAAACAAAATCACGCTGTATCTTTTTTTTTCCCTAAAAAATGAAATAGACTTCTGGAATAATGAATTAAGAACTCTATAAATTCGATCTCCCTCTGAAAATGTGAAAATGTGGTCAAACTTTTAACAATCTTACTACTTGAGAATTAGCAAATCCATAGGTCAAACGCCATCAGCTATCCAAGAGAAAATAAGGGATTTCTGTGAGGCAGTGTGGTCTGGGACAGTTTTTGCTTATGGCTGGTCTGACTGTCCGGGCTAGTAGTTTAGGCCAGCCAAATAGCTCGGAGATTAAAGCGCCTGCAAGAAGCACAGGGGCCAGGAATTTGATCCCCAGGCCTGCCTTACCCACTCCCCCTCCACCGCGGGCACACAGACAGCAATTAAGACTGAGTAGGGTGGTACGTCCCAGCTCTTGGGAGGCTGTAAACAGGAGAATCAGTATGAGTCCAATCTAGTAGTGAGACCCTGAACTCCCTGTAGACCCATCCCCAAAATACCAAAAAATTAAAAAAAAAAAAAAAATGTTCAGCAGTTTGACAAAGCTGACTTCTTGCTGTGCTTTGTTAAAAAGGATCATGCCCTCAAAACAATCAATACAATGTCTAAACATTTGATTACAATATCTATTTTCGCAGGGTTGACAGCATTTAATTTGACTCCAGAATGGAAATTCAGCCTGAAGGTAGAGAGAATCCACTACCCCAGAAAGTGGCCATAGGAATGCTTGCTGTCAGCTTCTCAGCCACCTTAGAGTGAGCAAATTGGGGAGACAGCTTAACAGAAATGCTGAGGAGTGACCGCGAGGGCTATCCTGGTGCTCCAGCATCTTCATCTGAAAAGTTGTGGCCCATCCCAGCAAAGAGGAGGAAAAGCCGCTCTTGGTAAAACAGACCTTGTCAGCCCACAGAAGCGAGAAATTAAAGCTAACGCTGTCTTGGAAGCTCCCAAAAGTTTGAGTGTTTCTTATCATATAGATCTCCTTAGGAGAAGTCAGAGACATGCAGAAAAGGCAGCTACACAAATCTCAAGATTCATTTGCTGACCATTAATTTATATTAATGTGAAGAAAATCGCTAGAAGCTGGGCGTGGTGGCTCACGCCTGTAATCCCAGCCCTCGGGAGGCTGAGGCAAGAGGATCAGTGTGAGTTCGAGACCAGCCTGGGCTACAAAAGTGAGCTCAAGGCCAGACTGAACTGCATAGTGAGGCCCTGTCTGAAAAAGGCCAAAAAAAAAAAAAAAAAAAAAAAAAAAAAAAAAAAAAAAAAAAAAAAAAAAAAAAAAAAAAAAAAAAAAAAAAAAAAAAAAAAAAAAAAAAAAAAAAAAAAAAAAAAAAAAAAAAAAAAAAAAAAAAAAAAAAAAAAAAAAAAAAAAAAAAAAAAAAAAAAAAAAAAAAAAAAAAAAAAAAAAAAAAAAA
>PVJA010002469.1:0-67810 GCA_004027025.1 Myocastor coypus | reverse complement strand
AAGAAAAAAAAAGAAAGAAAAAAAATTGCTAGAAACCCAACTTAAAAAATTAATAAAAACACATAGAGTAAATGCACACCCATATAAAGTGTGTGCAAGCCTATTTCAAATTAATCAGTGGTTTCATACTTTCATAAATACAGAAGTAAGCTAGCAAGATCACTAAACAAGTCAGCAGAACCAAGAAAAAAAAAAGCAATAGTAACAAAAATCTAAGCCAAAACAGCATTCTTATGCGCAAGGTAAAAATGATATAGAAAATGTAGCATCTGCAATAAAGATTAGGAAGCACACAATCAGGCAAACATGGATATGTAGTAGAAAAAGGCACAGAAAAGTCCCTCAGGGGCTCCAGATTTAAATTAAGAAACGCTTACATAAGTATGATACCCTAAACATGCTTTAAGAATTGACCAAATTTTATGTAAAGCACTCAAAAATGTAAAGACAATTAGGACTCCCAAAAGAAGAGAATGCAAAATAAATAAAACATACATGAATGTAAAAAAGAATTAAAAACAAATTCTGATGTCTCACTAAATAGAGACCACCAATAAAGAAATAAATGACATTTCACTTGAAAATTATTTACTTAAAAATACTAATAACTGAGCAGGCCAACAGACTAGAGTGCAGCGGCCAGGACTGTATCCCTGGGATCCCATGCTGGCCCCGACTCTGGAGTGCTCTGAGATGGCAATTGAGACTCGGAGTAGTGGCATGTGCCTGTAGTTCCGGTGCTCAGGAGGCTGAAAACAGGAGAATCACCTCTGTTCTGAACTATGTAGTGAGACCCTGTAGACCCTGTACCAAGTACATTAAAAAAAACTAGTAATTAAAATGAGAAGCTTATAAGAATATCTTAATAATAGGTTTAAGCCAGTAATAGTAACAAATTTATAAATGAGTCAGTACAGAAAAATCCAGTTTGAGGAACAGAGTGGAAAAGAAGAAAGTCAACTGACCATTATAAAATGAGATATAAAATGAGATATCATCAAGTGTATGAAAATTGATGTAGTGGAAGTTTCAAAAGACAAAAAAGAAATAATACATGCAAAATAATGTCTTAAGCTTCCAAAATTTCTGAAAATTATTTTAGACATTAATGAAAATAAATCATACAGAATGAATCTGGAGACCAACACTACAGAAGTCAAAGAAATGATACTTAATTAGATATATAGGGCATGATATATATATATATATATATATATATATATATATATATATAAAGTAAAATCACTTATTAATCACCAGGAATCATCAAGAGGATTAATAACTGGCTTCCCAATGACTACAGATGTCAGAAAACAGTCAGTGACATCTTCAAAGCATCAAACTAAAGGTACCAACCACCATGAAGTCTATATTCACTTGGAGTCCTCATCAAAAATGAATGAAGAATTAAAGCTTTATCAGATTTAATATGGCGAGAGGGAGATAGTTTTCTAAGGGCTCTGCTCTACCCTGAGTAAAAAAGCAAATAAAGTCATTTATCATTCAAGTTGAAAGGATGCTTGAATCCACACAAATTACTAAAGAACATTGTTAAACAGTACTACAAATTTAAGCACAAAATAAAATAGATGCAACTACCTGTTCATTACTTGTTTCTTCTGTTTTAAAAGAAAATTTTATAAGAAATGATTATGAGTGTTGATACAGTCACAATACATAAATATGTAATTTGATGATATGAATGCTACAAAGACAAGGAGAGAAACAACACAGATTTTTTTTAGAAATTTTAAATTTTAGTATTAATCCAATCTATATTGCTTTATTTATAATGCCAATTATAATCCTCAAGGATGAAAATAAATTTTAAGATATAGTGAAATAAATGTAAAGCATTAAAGTAGTATGCCAAAAAATATCAGCTTAACAAAAGGAAGGCAGTAATTGAAGACTGGAAAGCATAAAAACATTTCAGAAGACAATCACTGAAGAGTAGAAGGGCATAAAAAGAATGAAAAATTCAAATGCATGTGTGTGTAGAAAGAGAATACAGAAGGTGAAATATGAGCTCTATGCCTTATTTTATAAGGCATTACATAAAGATAAACTGGGTAAATCACTAAAATATCAGATACTGGCAAGTAAACCAAAAAATAAAATTACATGATTCAACCAAAGTATTTAAAATAAGTCATAATTTATAATTAAGGCACAAATGGATTCAAACTGAAAGGATAAAAATGATACACAATATGGCTGTAACCAGATCAAAACAAAACTAGTCATGAGAGTATATAAATATATTTTAAGATGAAAATTATTGCTAGAGATAAAAAATGGTATCTTATAGAGGGAAAAGAAACACTTTCAAATAGATATAGAACTCGCAACATGGCCCTAACATACACAGAATGAAAAATTGATGGAAGCAAAAGAAGAAATAGACAATTAAGAGACAATAATTAAAGATTTCAATACTTCCCAATCATGGATGGAGCAATAAGTCAGATGATTAGAAAGAGAAGTCCTAACAGCGTAAAGCCAATTAGGGCAAAATGACCCATAGAATATTTTACCTGACAGCTACACAATGTACATTCTTCTCAAAAAAATAAAATAAAATAGGAAAATTGGTCTAACATAAGTTAAATAAAAGGTCATAAAGTCAGCTTCGGTAAAATTATTGTTAGTTAGTAAGCTAGTTAATTCAGAATAAAGCAGTACATTTTATTGTTCCTGTCACTGGGAGATCGACATTAACCAGTGGAGTTTATTGACATAAAACCTTCCAGAATACACTGGTCCAAAACTGTTTAATTCTAATTCACCCAAGTAGTTTTTTCAAATTCTATTAATTCTAATGAGAAAGAAATAACAATGAAACAGTTTCAGAACAGTTTAGTAGGACAGGCACAATAATTAATACAATACATAATGTTGTCTTCATAGTAGTTGTACTTTGAACATAGTAGTTGTTCAAAGTACAAGAAGACATCATAAATTTTTCTGAACACTATTAGTACAAATCTTTCTTCTCATTGAACTAAGAGAAAGTAGTTATATGTATAGTCCAATAGTCCATAAAGTTTCAGTAAATTTTAAAAGATTAAAACTATACTCAGTATGCTTGCCAATCAAAATGCAATAAAATTAGAAATCAAAATCAGAAGAAAATCTGGAAATTTCACATTCATTAAAGTCAAGCAAGGGGCTGGGGACATAGCTCCGAGGCACAAGTGCCTGCTGGGCAAGTGCAAGGTTGTTAGTTCGAACCCTGGTCCCACAAAAAAAAAAAAGTCAAGCAACATTCTTAGAAATGAATCAAAGAAAAAATACTTGAAAAACAACTAGGAAGTACATCCTTCGAGGTGAATGTATAAAAACCCCTACAACATGCTGAAATATATGTGATCTGACATAAGCAATGCTTGGAGGGATATCTATAGCTGTAAAATCATAGCATTAGAAAAGAAAGGTGACCATCAATGTCCCTCTTAGCTGCTCTTTTGTTGCTGGACACAGCATCAGGGAATGGGAACAGGAAGACAGATTTGTTGTGGCTCACTGTTAAACCATGGTAGCATCATTCAAGACTGAAGTAGGATGGCAGAACAAAAGATGCTCAGTCTATGGTGACCAGGAGGCACAGAGGCTAAGACTCAGGGGGCAGGATATATCCTCCCCAGACAAATCTCCTGTGAACTGACACTGCTTACATCACTTGGCTAATAGCATATTCAATCACCTACCCGTGGATTGATCCATGGTGAGCATAGCACCCCCATGTTCCAGTCACCTTCTAAGAGCCTCACCTCTGAGCATATGTTGCTTTGGGACAATATTGAGGATCAAAATCAAGATCTGTCCCTAGTATCCAAAAGACTCATGTCCTTCTCATACAACATGCATGTAGCTCATGTCTAAGTGTTGCTAAAGTCACAATAGTTTCAACATTGCTGACAAGTCCAAGTAGAAAGAGTCTTCAAAGTCAACACAAACTCTTAGCTATGGTACACTAGTAAAAAATAAAAAAAAGAGAATTACACATTACTGACATAGAATGACATAAAATGGCATATCTATAATCCAAAAGGGGGTAATAAGGAGACAAGAAGGAATCAGCTCCTAAGTTTTGCAGGACCAGGAATTGAACTCAGGGTCTTGCACTTGCCAGGCAAGCGCTTATTCTACTGAGCTATTTCCCCAGCCCTTGAGATAGGAAGGAATCAGGACTAAGAAAAACTGAAACCCACAAGAGTAAATTCTGAAGTTCTGTTTCCAGCACCTTTATATTGGCTAATTTTACTGTACATGAATTTTATGTCAACAATATTTATCAAACAATGCACCAGCCATTATCCAAAAAGTTGGAAACAAATGTGCGTAAAAATCAGAGAAATATTTTTTAAATATTCAGCATGTTCTTCAAAAATGGAATAAATGAATAATGAATAGTATATCATAAACCCTTCTTCAGCATAAAATATTCTATGGTTATCTATCAATGCAATTCATCAAATTGTGTCACAATATTTTCAAGAAAAGGCAGTGATTTAGAAAGGATATCACTAACAGTCAATGATAACAAAAATTTGATTTAAGGAGAAATTCCATTTGATGTTTGTGTTTGATAATTTTAGAGAACTTCATGGGAGAAGACTGATTGTTACAGTGCATCATGTTGCAAAAATGCTGAGTGATGAAATTTTTATACATGGCTCTTTGTTTCCAGAAATAGACAAACCCCAATTCCCATTTCCACCATCCCTGCAATGACAGGTAGCCCTCTGACAATTTGACTGTATTCAGGACCTTAACAGCAAAGAAAACTTGAAAATGAAAGCCTTTCTTAGCTTCATAGAAGCATTTCCATCTAAACTTAATCCTGAATCACTAAGAAAATGTGATGTCATCAATCTTCCATTCAGAATGGGCAAGCATTAGCCTTAGTATATGTAGATGATTTCCAGTTCAATGTAAATTCCAATATGTTAGAATCTATATATATAGTTTTATAATCAATTCTTCAATGTGTATATGATTTTCCAAAGTTTTCAAAAAACAAAGACTAACTGTAAAATAGTGGTCTCATCATGAGAAATTTATCAGGATAGTGTGTGTAGATATAATTTGAATATGAAATCAATAGATGAATCTCTCTTGTTGTATCATTTTTTACATGTCATCATTCTTACATAAATTTTTAAAGTAGATTATGTAATATTTTCCAAACAAGTTACAATAATGATTCTGTCTAATTTTCATTACCGTGAATGAACCTAATCTTGTAATCATATTATACACATGGAGCTCATTTATAATATTACTTGATACATTATTAAAATAATAGTTACATAGAATTCCTGTAGAAATAAATGCTACATACAGATCACTTCTACAGTGGCACTGAAAATAATATGATATGGTTCTTTTCTACAGTATAATAAAACTCTTTATGATCATCAAAATATCTCCCACATGAGTGACAATAAAAATAATGAAGAACATTTAGCATTTATTTACTAAGTATCACTTATATAATAAATAATAAACACTTAATAAGTATTTATTGCATATCATATCTTCTTAGAAGTTTTTTTAAAAATGTGTTAAGCCTCATGATCAACTTAAGAAAAAGAATTATGCATAAATGAGAAAACTGATGCATACTGGGCTTTAGTAAATTGTTCATATTACTCAGTAAATTGTAAAGACAAAGTTTCAACCAGAACATGAGAGCCTAAGTTCTTAACCACTGTATTACCTACTCTTGGGAGTAGGTAATGTCAGGTTCAATAAAACATTATTAACTTACTTTTAAAAAATATATCACTGCCAAGCAGCTAAAGGTCATTCTGTGATATTTTCATCTCAGGAAAGTTTTAAATTTATATATAATTGAAAAAAATCAGACCAGATTTCAGTAACGTAACTACTTAGTAAAAAACTAATTAATAAGTAACATGAAATGATTAACCCACTTCATGGAGTTTCTTCATCTCAAGTGAGAATGGTGGAAGAGTTTTCTTCATATGCTTCTTAAAAAATAATAGCTATGCAATTACTTTGACAATCTGTTTAAATCTTCTACATATATAGCTTTTTTCTATGCTGAAGAAAGGCTATTTAATTATTTCTTTATTATAGTACTAGAGATTGAACCATTAGCATTTTTACTGAGCTACATCTGTAACCAATTTTTTTTTTTTTTTTGAGACAAAGTTTCACTTAGTAATTCAGGCTGGGCTCAAATGTGCGATCTTCCTTCAGACTCCCAGAGTTTTTTGTTTTGCTTTGTTTTATTTTTTGTTTTTAATGTATTGGATACAGAGTCTCACTATGCATCTCACACTTGTAGTGATTCTCTTATTTCAGCTCCCCAGAGCTGGGATTACAGGTGTGCACCACCACACCCAGTCTTGGTGGCCAGCTGAGCATGCCTAAGGGGGTCCAGCATGGCATGTGGTACCTGGAATGAAACCTGAGACCTTGCACTTGCCTAGGCAAGTGCTTAGACTGCTGAGGTATCTCCACAATCCCCAGAGTGTTACTTTTATTGTACTATTTTTATTTCGATTTATTTTCTTTATCATTTTGAAATTTAATAATTTTATGTCCTCTTATCTGTCATTTATTTTCCTTAGGTAATATGTTTTCCTTGTGCTATATTTCAACAGGTATTTCACACATAAATATAAAAATAGCATACTGTCTTTTTTTTTTGTATTTTAGGGAAGGGCCTACAGGGAACATACTGTCTTAACATTTTGATATTTTACAGATTCCACATTTTGGATATATAATAGAAGTGATGACAAGTCGGTGTTTCTTTTAAATTCCAATTATTGCTTTAATATCATTCTTCAAAATTTCTACCTCTTAAATTATGAAAATATAACCTAGATCATAAATTATTTTCCCAAATGAATGTAGTTCATATTATAAAGCCTTTATTTTGTCCATGGAATTATGTTTGTATCAATACTATAGTACTATATTGACCAGTAAAAAAGGAAAAATTTTAAATGTTACGGTCAAAGGAAAAAAAATTATAATCATAATCAATAAGAGCCTTTCCATATCAGTTAGACAATTAGATTTTTAATAATACCAGTGTTGGTTAGAATACCTAAACCAATCCCACCTGGAATTAACTAATTTTTTTTCTCTTTTTTTTTCCGGAACCCGGGATTGAACTCAGGTCCTTGTGCTTGCTAGGCCAGCGCTTATTCTACTGAGCTATCTCCCCAGTCTGTCCACTAGAATTTTTGTTGAAAGTAAAAATCATACAGCCAGATTCTTAAACACAGGCATTCAGGGCTTGTAGAGCTAGCTCCCCAACATCTTTTCAAGGAATGTGAAAGTCAAAATACTTTTCATCATAATTCTAAGATATCATTTTCTGTTTTCACTGAATAAACATTCTCACTGCTGGCTCCTGCGCAGTGGTGGCAAACAGACAATGGGATCAAGGCAGGGCAGCCAAAGACACTAACAGTCATTTTTAATTTCTCCACCATTAATAGCTACATGTATATGGAGTTTCACTTATAATGCCCTTGATGAAGTACTTAAAAGCATCAATTTTATTAATAGTTGACTCTGGCATACATCTTTGTTGTAATGTTCTAGATGAACCTTCTTAAACACTTCTGTCTACTAAAGTACAACAACTTTTCTAAAGAAAATATTTCTTTTAGTAGCTGAACTAACCCCTTTTGCATCGAACATCACTTTTGGTGAAACAATTCATGAATAACAAATGTGATTATTCAGACTTAAATACTATAGAGACATTGTTCTCCTAAACTGAACAATTAGTCTGATACTTTAGATAAACAACTTTCATTACTTGTTACCAATTGTCAAAGTGTGACCTTTCAGCCAAAAATGAGAATTTTGAAATATTTCAGACATCACAAAGAATTTGACATTCTTTCATAATTTAAAAACTTTCCTATTAAGAAATATTTTTGTGTTCTATAATAAAGCATGCAAACCCTTGTAAAATCTTAATAACTCGTGTTAAATTGTTTTCCAAATGACAAGTCCATTGTCAAAAGAGCTATTCAAAACAAAAAACAAATGAAGATTTTAATATGAGTATGAAAAATTAATGTGGGTTTAGAGTTTACATTAGAACTAAGCCTTAAGAAATGTCCAGATGAGCTGATGCATTAGAGCACCTGCCTAGCATGACATTGACAACTTGCACCACAACGGAAGAGGAGAAAGGAGGAGGTACAAAAAGAGAAGGGAGCAGACAGATGTAGAAAAGACGAAGGAGGAAAGTGGACAGCAGAAAGAAACCATGTATTAAGCATAGGTGTACATTACCGAGAATTAGGCACAATTTATGATTAGCCTGCAAAACCATCTCTGTTTTCCAACTATTCATAGATGTAAATTAGATTTTCTTAATATGTTTCACCCTATTAGAGAATATTTAATGTCAAAGTTGATATTAGAATTCAAGTGTCATTTCTAGGCATAAAACTGGAAATATGGAAACCAGACCTGGTGGCACTCAGCTATAATTTTAGCACTCAGGAGGCTGAGCCATGGGGACTCCCATGGTTCTGAGGCCAGCTGGTCCTGCATAGAAAGGTCAAAACCAGCCTAGATTATATAGTAAGGCCATGTCTCAAAAAATAAAAACAAGAAAGAGAAAGAAGGAAAGAAAGAAACAAAGAAACAAAGAAACAAAGAAAGAAGAAAAATTGAAAGTATTTTTAAAGATAGACATTAAAAAGCAAAATATTTAACTGATGGCTATTTTTTCCATTTTGGAAATATGCTTTACAAAAATATACTGACATGTAATAGGTTTGCTATGGTTTTTTTAAATAAATTAATAAAAATTTTATAATTTCTGATTTTTAGTGACTGATACAATAAATATTGATACACATATCCCGCATTTTCAAAGATTCTTTTTCCCCTCATTATTTCAGTAGCTTATAAAGCTGAAAAGGGGTCCTGACACTAAGAAATTTAAAGAAAGCTAGCTTAGAAAATCTATTAATAGAAATTGTTTTAGATATGCACACAGGATTGCCAGTGAATTTGTAACTGCTAGATATTTCACATTCTTTTATTTCCTCTGGGAAAGTTGTTATATTAAGATTACCCCATCTGCGTCCATTATTAGGAATAGGCCAGAGATGCAAGATGTATCTTCTATGCTTGACTATAGCTCCAAGGATATCCACACAGAAGGATGATTACTACATTCCCCTTGCAGAAACATTTTGCCAAAAAGTAGAGGAGAATCAGAGACTCCCAGCTTTCCCTACTCTTTCTCTATATTTCACCTTCTCCACGATAAAGACTACTAACACCTTTATTTATGATTATCCACTTGATTGGACTGAGAGACACCCAAGGGATTACTACAGCGTGCCTCTGGCTGCATCTGGATGTCTCCGGCAAATGTCAGATGTTCCTGTCTCATCTTCTGGCTCTTGGCCTTTCTCTGCTACCTGGACCCAAGAGCTGAGCCCCCTTCTCTGCCAGGCCCTTCTGCCATGTTTCTGTCTTGGAGTCAGTTAGTCTTAGTCTGAAATATCTGAGATGAAGAACTGAAATAAAAACTTCTTCCTTTGGTCCCAACAATGGAAGCTGACCAATTCACCCACAAATTTAAACTGGAAATGGACTTCTAAAATATATTGTTTGCTAAGTTGTTTGCACTAAATGCAACCAGTAAAAACAAGAGGAAATGGGTCACAACTTCTGTGACATCTAGAATGTTTTGGATCATCTGAAACTAGAACAGTATCTTGCAAAAACAAGATGGAGACTGCTTGTTAATGTTGGTGATATATGAGACTGCCTGTCACTGAATGCTCAAGGAACTGTATTACTCAGAGTCTCTGCAAAATTAAAACTAGAGAAAAACAAACTTAAGTGAGTTTAAGTAAATAAACAATGTCTGTGTATAGGAACCCCTCTGACCAAGAAAAAGTTCTTGGAACTCTGCTTCACAGCGGGCAGGTAGTATTTTGGGACAGGAAATGTAATTGAGTTCCAGATGCAGTTTGCCTGCTTACAGGTTTGAGTCCACCCTGTTGGAACCAGGTCCCATCGGTCTGCCTCCTGGGCTGACTGAAGTTCTGCTGTTGTAGCTATGACTAGGCTCTGTCTAGGAACTTGGTTACTAAAGTAACACCTATTCCAAGTGTTCAGTTTGCCGGGCGTGGTGGCGCACGCCTGTAATCCCAGCACTGGGGAGGCTGAGGCGGGAGGATCGGTGCGAGTTCGAGACCAGCCTGGGCTACAAAAGTGAGCTCAAGGCCAGCCTCAACTGCATAGTGGGACCCTGTCTCAAAAAGCCAAAAAACAAAACAAACAAACCAAGTGTTCAGTTAGTTTACATAACAAGTCAGTTTGTAGATCCTAAAAGGAAAGAACATACCGAAAAATATTGTAATGTTATGTGTCGGTGCCAAAAGGAATGATGAGAAGACCCGATGAAGGTAGCTCAGAGGACTCACTGAGATTTGGCCCTCAGTGAGCAACGAACCTCTGAAGCAAGTCAGCTTTATTTAGAGCAGTCAGCATGATCTCATGCATAATCACTTCAGCAAAGAAGGACCATGTGCTTAGTCAGGAATGTCATCACAATCTTCATTAACTTCTATCCCTTCCCCATCCTTGGGTCCATCCAGGGGTCAACCAATAGCTTTCCAAGCAAGGGAGAAAGCAACAAACCAAGAGCCCACAGGTGCAGCTGCTGTTTATCACCTGGAGTCCCAGCTTTCTGGGACTCCCCTATCCCAGCTTTCCTGGATTTTCAGTAACAGACCTAATCTGTCCCGCTTATTACACTCCATTTCTTGAAATGCAAGTCAGGTAACAGAAAAATCTTCAGGCCGAATTTAATCGTCCACTAATATTTTTGTGAAAGAGAAACAAATATCTATTTTGAATAAATTATCACAAATTGATACTTTGTGTTGCAACAGACCTAAATTTTATCTCAAATATAATTAAGGACTAGTAAGAGAAATAGACTATTTCATTTACTTGTTTTCTTTGACTAGTACCAATTATATTATTCTTCCATTTGTAAGACCAACAGAATTTTTTAAGGTAGTTGAAAGTGAGAGTGACAAATTTCCTTTGAATGCTCAGTTATTTAGAGCAGCGTTTCTCAACCTGTAAGTCACGACCCTGGTGGAGGTCAAACAACCAAAACACATGGGTCGCTTAAAGCCATCTGAAAATGTTATTTATTTGGAATTACAGTTTTGAAGTAGCCACCAAAATTATTTTTGGGTTTGGGGTCACCGCAAGATAAGGAACTGTATTGCAGAGTCACTGCATTAGAAAGGTTGAGAACCACTGAAGAGTATATGTCTATATAATGGTACAGATTTTTTTAACAGGCTGGAGGATTTCAGAAGTACTTTGCAATATAAATCACATACACATGCATATGCGCGTGCGCGCGCGCACACACACACACACACATGCATGCACGCACGCACACCCCACTGTATTATGCTTGATTAAGTGAGGCAGAGTAATATATAAATTAATGATAGCTCATTTCTCCAGCAGTAACTAAACTAAGACTATTAGAACATGAAATGAGTTAGGTGTTACTGCTGTACTGCAGAATAACAAAATGATTGGCAAGAAGTTGTCTCAGCAAATCACAATTAATATCATTCTCCACGGAGGAATGCTGAGAAGCCTAGGAGAAGTGACATCAGCACGTGTATACTTGGGAATGAAGGGCACAGGCAAGCACCCATAAGGAAGGGTCTAGCACATTCAACCTAATCACCCTGTACTTCAAGAAAATGGTCATCCTTATTTCTCTTAATGTAATTACTCAAGACCCTGCTGTCTTTCTATTGCCTCTCCTGCTGCTTTCAGGAGGAAGTCCAGCCGCTTTCCTAGCAAACAGTGAAAACCTGGGGCTCATATTTGGTTCAAAGTGGTGAAGAACAGAGAGCAACTGATTAATTTCTTTAGCAGTACCACTTTTTCTTCTACTTTCTTGGACACCCAGATATTTTCTTTAACATATGGCTTGTTTGTTGTATTGTAATGATATCAGTGACACGTTTATTTAAAAACACAGAAAAAGTTATTGGGAAATTAGACTGAAAATGTAAATTAAAATTATGTCTTGTAAAACATAAGAATTTAATTTAACAGTTCTTTCCTTTTTACCAATGAAATAAAAAGTGTATTTTGCTTTAAGATTATTTGCTGGGGAGATAGCTCAGCGGTCTAAGTACCTGTTTGGCAAGGACATGGGTTAGATCTCTGGTATGTCCTGCTGTGCAGGTCCCAGGAACCCTGGGCATGCTGTTCAGGCTACCCAAACTGAGCATGGTGGCACATGCCTGTAATTCCACCTCTGACGAGGCTGACACAGGAGGATCATTGTGTGAGCAAGCTGCATAGCGAGGCATTGTACCAAACAAACAAATAAATAAATAAATAAATAAATAAATAAATAAATGATTTTTTTTAAAAAAAGGATTGACTTTAAGTATCTTTGGATGCATCTAAAACCTCTCCTCTGACTTAACTAAATGATGTCTTTTAAGAAATAACTTTACTAAAAATTCACTTATGCATAAATGTTTTCCATAGATGGTAGTTATACTTTAGCTCATTGTATCTCTGTGCACTGCATTGATCTTTTGTCTTTCCATGAACACTAACTTATTTTGAGTTTTTATGTCATAAATCATTAAAAGAATTTAATTAAATTGATATATTAATTGCACTGTAATTCCCAGTGAACTATTGTAAATGTCAAAC
Source organism: Myocastor coypus (assembly GCA_004027025.1). Lineage (NCBI taxonomy): Eukaryota > Metazoa > Chordata > Mammalia > Rodentia > Myocastoridae > Myocastor > Myocastor coypus. The sequence continues at coordinate 55,063 of PVJA010002469.1, read as the reverse complement.
TGTACTGCTCTTATCCAGATCATGACTGAAAATAAGACACTGCAATAGAGATTACTTTCTTTAATAAGCAATATATACAAAATAAATATCCATTTTGAATAGAATTTTGGCATTTCTTCAGACAGAAATGACAAATGCCTTTGTAGAATATTTAATTAGTAATGGGTAAACAGTTCTTTCAAATTTTCTGATGTTTCTCTCTAACATTTTTCTATGTTTGTGCCTGGATTACTGATAAATTTCCTTTCAATTTTGATGCTACTCACATTTCAATCCTGATTTATTGAGCCTTTTGAAAATATGATAGTTTGGGCTGGCCAGATAGCTCAGCAGATTAAAGCTCCTGCTTAGGCAGACTCAGGGACTGAGGTTTGTTTCCCAGCATGCCATGCTGGCCTCAAGCCCCAGTGCAAGCTGACAGTGATAGAGACCGGGTATGGTGGCGTTCACCTGTAATCCCAGAGTTTGGGAGGCTGAAAGCAGGAGGATCGCTATGAGTCTGACCTGTGTAGTGAGACCCTATAGACCCTATACTAAATACATTTAAAAATAAATAAATAAATAAATAAATGTAAAAATATGCTAGTTTCATCTTAGTTTTCAATGAGCTTTTCCTTGAAATGTCTTAATTTAAATTTCTATACTATAATCAGTATAAAATGTTCATAAAATTAAAACGATTTACCAAAGTCATCATCTGAGCACATACTGGCCATTAATGCGTACACACTATACAATGGAATCCTAGCTAGGACAAAGTAATTACAATAATTAAATTTGTACTTAATAAGGGAGAGAGAAAACTCACACTATTCATGCTTAAAATGAAGCAACACATTTTAGCTTGCTTAAAAAGTGAAAATTTAAGTACATTGAATGATCAATATTTAGTTTTATTCAAAATTCACACCATTGCACACCATTGCAAGATATTACAAAATAAGTCAGATTAGATAATAAAGCATCTTACTTTGAATCAATTACTTATATCAAAAAGTTATTTTATTTATTAACAACTTCTTGCAAAAAGAATTCACAGAAGCATTTGGGGCATTAGTAAATAGTAAAATATAAAGATTTTATTACTCTTGTGATAAATGAAAACCATTTAACATCTTAAAATTCTGGTTATTTGACATTTTCCTCTTCAAAACTTATAGCAATCTTTTAAATTTTTATAACATTTCCTGTATCTACTAACCTAAAAATTATAATATATACAGTCATGAACAAAAATTTGGGGATTAATTCAATACCAATATGATAATTGAGTACTAAAACTACAGTTTTGCATTTGAAGTTCAATTACATAGTCTAATTTTTTATGTATTTGGTGTATTTGGTCTTTCTATGCAGCTTGCACCCATAGTGAACCTCCCTGTTTTCAGCCTCCTCAGTGCTGGGATTGTAGGTACGCACCACCACACCCGGTCTCAGTGCTAGCTAAGCTCAGTGTGCCCAGGGGTGGAGTTGGTGTGGCATGTGACGGATAGAATCCTGGTCCCTGCACTTGCCTAAGCAGGTGTTTAGTCTGCTTAGATATCTTGCCAACCCTAACATAGTTTACTTTTATTTAGGGAGCTAAATTATTTTGAAATTAATAAGTTTTGCAGTTCAATAGAATTTTATATTTACAGAAAAATTTCAAAGATAGGACAGTTTCTATATTTCCCATATTTACTTTCTTCTATTGATAATATAATAATATAGTCATAATTGATAGGAAAGGTAGACATTAAGAATGTGACTTTTCACTGTTGACACTGACTCAATTATTTGGCTAAAGTAGTGTCTTTCTGTTTTTTCCAGTGTAAAGTTACTGTGACTTCCTCCATTGTATCCTCTAATCTTTCAAAATAAGTAGCTACCCCTACTTCATAATTGGGAATGACATTCCACGTGCTTAAAAAACTAAACGGAGTTTGCAGGTATTTCATGAAACAAAAAGATTTGTCAGTGGACATTTATTTCTGTATTTGTTCCATCTTTTATTCATATGAGTATAGAAGAAATAGTAGTTTTAAATCAATAACATCTACTTTTAATGTAACCATTAAAAATGGTAAACATGTAGAAAAATTCTTTTGTCTAAAAGATAATATAATTTTCTAGTTCTGGCATATGGCTCACCAGTTTGCCTTTGGTAGTGCTACATATTAATGATAGCTTCTTAAAAGTCTTTTTCTCCCTTTTCTTTGACTTTCCTTTCCGTGTTTGAGCAGTAGGCACTTCTAGCATTGAAGGAGAAAAGTCTCTCCTCCGTTCCTCTTTGAAACCCTCCAAGAAAAGCCAGATGGAAAGCCAGTTTTACCTGCACATGGCTTTTCATTTTCTTTGTTTGACCTACATTTTCAATTTTCCACACTTTTGCAGTAGAATATGCAAGTTTTCTATTTACTCTGTAGTTATGGAGCACTTACCATGTCTTTAAGGCTGGGCAGAATAAGCAAGTATGCTATGTTTAGTTTTCACATAACAATTATTATAATTAACTTTGGTTCATTTGTAGTTAAGTTAAGGAAAGAAGAGATTAGAGACAGTCAACTCCTTTGTATTTTTTAACTGTATGTCTGCTATGGTTCTTTTCACAATGATTTTGGGTTAAATACCTTACACCTTTCAAAACCACAGAATGTTCACTTCTGTTCTGTTAAAAAAAAAAAAAAACAAGAGAAATCTTAACTGGCCAGCCTCAGACAAAAATCAAGAACAATTTCGTTGTAAGGCACACATGTTACAATGCACCTCAATCATGATACACGAGTGTGTGGGAACCCAGCTATTGCACATGGTGAAGACTGACCTGTGAGTAGGATGGGAAGATTGTACAGTGCATCTCTTGGGGATCTGTTTGCATCTTGCCTACATGTGCCACCTTCAGCAAAGAAGGGAACCCATAAAAATGGTAGTACATATATGTTCATCACCAGAGATGCCATTATCTTAGGTAGAAACCCAGATTTCAGTAGGCTATCAAACCATCACTTCTTCACAAATGAACTAAGAAACGTTTCATGGCCTGATTCATGGCCTAGGGAACTAAATTTACATTAAGAATTGATTCTCACTCTTACTTAACTGAATATAAATAACACATCATGATTGATATAGCTTACCCTGCCAAGAATACTCATCCACTATTGCTTATGAAGAAAACAAATGTAGTGAAGTCTCCCTACATTAAATATAACTCAAAACCCAGTCATCACTTGCTGAGTAAACCAATCTATAACAAATACCAACCCAACTGAAAGAGAAGAGAAAAATTTAGATATGTCAAAACTCCAGAAAGATCCTCCTTGAGCAAAATATTAGTGAACCAAATTTCAATGCATATTGTTGAAACCCAAGTATTTTAGTTGCCAGATACTATCATAGATGAATGTCCATATCAGAAGTGTTTTTCTTCTGTTCTACCAGGTCTATACAGCACAGTCACACTGATTATCTTTGAAACCCTGTGTGATATGAGCATGTGTTTCTACTTGCAATAAAAGTAATATGGTCTTGAACATCACTTTCAGAAAAATATTCTCTTCAAAATTGAGGTTAAAAAATGCCCAAAGCAAATAATTATACTAAAATAATTGAGCATTCAAAGCTTAAACTGAATGTGTATGATAACAAATGAGAAGAAAAATAATTACATAAAAAGCATGAAAACATTAAGGAATATGTGTACATATGAAGCTATAGTATCTAATTTTTATTGCTGGATTCTGGTAACTAAATAATGATATAATTTCCCTTCAACAAGCTTTAATTTCAATAATTTCATATAATTCATGAAGAAATGATAGCAGAAATTCACTAATCCAGGTGCTAGCTCGTGTTTCAATAAAGATTTTTTAAATACTCACATTGCTTTGAAGGCACATACATAAATCAATTTGTAAAAGAAGAAGCAGTCTTTAATAAAGACATGGTTAACTAAAAAAAATCCAAAATCTGTCAACCTAAATTTTGATTGTGAATTCATTTTTACATAGCTTGTCCCTAATTACAGCTACAAAGAGAGAACAATTTACTCAGCAAATACAGATTGTAATTCTAGGGGAGACAATAGAGGCAGCAAGTTGATTTCTGTGAATTATGCAAAGAAGGAATAGAAAATAACTAGGTCCTAATAATCAGCCCCTATTCAGATGGAAAAAGAGGGTGGGACATTCACTCTTCTCAAATAATTATTAAAGTTGGAAGGACACTTATTCCTAGCATGTGTCACAGGGAGAACTAGTTTGTTTTGGCTTGCCTCCTCAAGTGGAAATTTAAGTGTGAATTAAAAAACAGCATGCTGGGTTTAAGGGATGGCTTCCTTCACTGCCAAAGAGCAGCACTGGGCAGAGACCACCATGTATTGATTGTGATGCTCCAGTGAGCTTTTCACATATTCTGGGGACTAGGAGGTAGTTCAAGGCTGTTTATGACAGAAACTTCATAAACAATGCTAATTAATAATTTATACTGCTGCTTCTTGAACTGAGCAGAATGTTGCTACCTGCTCCATAATAGTTTTGATTAGCACTAAAAATAAAATATTTATTCAGCAAAAAAGCAATATTTTTCTCAAAGTAAACAGTTACACACATAAAAAGGCTATTTTGTGTACGTCAACTTCCTTCTACATGTGTCTAAGATTCAATTTTTGTTTTAATTTATGTATTTGGTACAGGGTCTTGCTATCTAGCTCACACTCCTAGTGATCACCATTTCAGCCTCTCCAGCACTGGAATTACAGATGTGCACCTGATTTTGGTGGCCAGCTCCATGAGTCCAGGGTGGGACCTACATGGCCTGTGGTACCAGGGATGGAACCCAGGTCTTGCTCTTGCCAGGCAGGCAGTTAGACTGCTGAGCTATCTCCCCAGCTCCTCTAAGTTTCATTTTGGAGATTTGAAAGATTTCATACCAGTTAAATCTTTCTGACAAGTGCTATGTTTCATATTAAATGTTACAAAAAATAATGCTATAAGATTATTTAAAAATAAGGCATTTCAATATTGAAACATTGTAGATAATAAGTCTGGATGCAAAGAGCAAAACACTTTTAGCAGCTCATGACTACATAACTTGTGTGAGAAACTCAATTTATAGAAAAGATGACAGTTAATTTTCTCACTTATGACTTGAATAAAGTAATAATGACATTGCTTAATAATTATCAGGAATCACTAAATAAAAAGTCATGACTGCACTTTCAGAATGACAAATTCAAAATTTAAATGACATTTGTGAACAGTAAGCAGTGAAAATGTTTTCTGTAAAGATACGTCACCAAAATGTAGGTTTTACCATAATACATAAAATGGGAGGAAAGAAGAGCATGTAATAGGAAAACGTAAATACTCCTGAGAGTGCTTCATATGCATCAAGCAAAAGGAATTCTGTATGTGTTACTTCCGGTCCTCGAACAGCTCCACATGTAAAGCACAGCATTTCTTTGTTGAAGCATAGTAAAGAATGACCTGGGGTTAGTTAACTCACTGCGGAAAGACCATACTTGAGAACACACTTAGGAGATTGGGCAGAAAAACGTTCCACTGTATTTCCTGAGAGAACTTAATTCAGCAAATAAATAAGGAAACATTGGGTATCAAAATAGTGATGCTTTTTCACTATATTTAGAACTGTTAGAGGAAGCTTTTAGTTCTATTCTGAACACATCCTGAAAGACATATGAAATGACATAAAGGACGGAGAAGAACATTTTCTAAAAAGAGAAATGACAAAGGATTTTTAAGAATAAATTTAAATCATAGAGAATGTGTCACCTCCAAGAGGACTGAGTTCAACATATGCCCTCTCAATAGAAGTGAAATTAAGTGTTTTGTTCTGCAAGTATGTAATATTCCATAAATGGCTTGTACAGCTATTTGTCCTAGGTGGATAAATGATTTTAATAAGCTATCTGGTAGAATTTATATTATAAATGTTTTACAAAGGTCCATGGCCCATAGCAGAACCTTCAGAAGATGGGGCCTATGTCAAGAGAGGTTAGGACTGTAGGGGTGCCCAGAGGGTTCACAGGCCCTTTCTAGCCCCCTTTTTATTATATCACTGTGAGATGAGGAGCAGCTTGATCATGGGCTCTCACCATGATATACTTTGCTGCCCCAGACTCAGAGCAAGAGAGTCAGATGATCATAGACTAAAGCCTCTGAAACTCTGAGCCCAAATAAACCTTTGTCCTCTATAAATTGTGTGGCTCAGATACATGTCATAGTGATGGAAAGCTGAATCATATAGCACTGGTGAAAAATAAAGCTCTGGATATTTAGAAACTAGAGACAGCCAAAGAACTGACACACAGCTCAACACAGCCCTACAGTCCATGTGGCTGTTAGAAGGGAACTTCTCTGAGTGCTACTGGCATATAACTCTGAATCTCTAATGGAAGTAAACTATGTACTTTCTAGAGTGACAGTATCATTCTAGTAATGTTCAAACAAAGTGTTCTAGTGAAATCTAATAGCTCAGAATCTCCAGAAACATTATTAAAATAATTGCTTTTTTCTACTTATTTTCTTTTCCTTTTTGGCAAAGTACTACTTTATGTAGCAGTGAGGTTTATGTAGCAGTGAGGTTTTTCTGGTTTTTTTTTAAAGGTAACAAACTATAGTGAGGCACAGAAACTACAATGCAGTGTTCTCCTTTAATAATTCTAACATATGACTGCTGAAATAACGCTTCAGCCAGCAGAGTTGACTTTTAATAAAACATTTGTGGATAATTGAACTCCTGCTCATTGTTCAAAAGGTCATGAAGTTTGAGAGGGCTCTTATTCTTTTGGTAAATTATTCAGCTTGAGTATTTATTAGCCTGTCAAAAGGCAAGTATTGTATGAACCGTCTTTGTTGTTCTTCAGTGTTTCCTAATTTGATCATGCTCTTTTCCGTGAATAATTCCAGCAGCAAATTTCCATCTATCCTTCTCAAATTCCAGCACAGGGACCTCTCATCTTTGCTCTTTTCTGTATAGATCAGCCTCATGAATCAAACAGACAGGAACTGAGACAATGGGAAAGAATTGCAGTGCTGGTGGTGTATAGGAAATTTTCCTTTATTTTTATTTGATTCTGATCAGGTCGTTGTTTTCATTAATACTATGTGAGAGGATATTACTAGTATTAGGTTTTCTGTGGTCATGTATTTTACAATAAAATAGCAAAATATGTATTCCCTATCTTTGGTTCTATCATAGTAATACTGTATTTGCATAATTTCTACATGTTTTACAATATTTAAGTAAAACTCGGGTCCAAATTGAGTAGCTTCATTCGATTATGTCTAGTCTTATTGGCTGGATATTTTCTGTATCCAATGCAGAGTGGAAAGAGAATTATTTAACAGTGAAAGAGTATGAGGAAGGATGGCTAAATTTATGAACAATACATTCCATATGCTATTCTGTTTCTTTTAACATTTGAAGCTCTTCTACCTACCAATCTACTTACCTACAATTTAAGAATTTTTATTGCTTTGAGTTGTAGCTCCTAAATTGTGTCCTTAATTTCAGTGAAGAGTTCTCTACTTCTGTGAACCAGAAATTCCACTTAACTAATTACATCATATGTATCTGGACTAAGACACCTAATATTTTACTTTCTCATCCAACTTTTACAATGGTCATAAGGGTTAATCTTGCAGATAAAGAAGTCGCCCATTTATCTTAGATGGCAGAGTCATGATTTGAACTCAGATTTAAGTTGACCTTGCAATCAAGGTTCTCTAATTCATTTTCATGTGATATAAACGTAGGGTTGCTTTAAGATCCAACAGAAGTTGATGAGAATTATTATGTTTTAAAGGGATAAACATGACACTAATTCAATTCACACCAAAATTTATTTCCATGGTAATGCAATGGCCAGAAAATGACTACTCTTACTTATAGATTCTTTGCCCTTATAGAACATGGCCACCTGATTCTCTTGCCCTCCGATTTAGTCTTTTGCTTATTTGTATGATTTTGAGTGATTTGCCCCAGGAGTATCTGCTGGGTTTGATACTCTTGAGCACTCAGTTGCCTAGATTCAGGGCTGGGGATATAGCTCAGTGGCATAAATGCATGCCTGACAAGCACAAGATCCTGAGGTTAATCCGCAGTACTGCAAATACAAGAACAACAAAAAAAGAACAAACAAACAAGAAAACCACCCACAAACAGTTGCCTAGATTCCTCCACTGTAGTGCTTGGCCCCAACAGTCATAGCAGCTATGATCTCTCAACAATTCCTTGGCATCTCAAGGGCTCGCTTTTACTAAGTAAGGCCCAATACTAATCTAGCAACAGTGAACTGCCATGTAGTTTCTAAGAAAAGTATCAGTCATTGCAAAAGCAGCAGCCACTGTAATTGCAAATATAATTGATAGTGTGTTTCTTGGCCTATTATTAACTACATTTTTATATATAGCATACAAAGCTCCATGTTGTTCCAGTTCACCTAACAGCCTGACATGGTAGAAAAGTTTGGTAAACAGTTGCTCTATTGACTCTCTTTTCTAGTTCTACTACTTCCCTTTGTCTACTTTTGTAGATATTTGAAACCTGCATGCTGTCATACTCTTTGGAATTTCTGGATCTTATTTAGGTTGCTGTCACATGTTTGAATCCCTACCTTATTTTTTTTTTTTTTAGTACTGGGGATTGAACTCAGTACCCTGAGCTTGCCAGGCAAGCACTTATTCTGCTGAGCTATCTCCCCAGCTCCTTGCTACCTTAATAATAAGTGAGGTCACTCTAATTCCTGCTGGGACTCTTTATTCTGGTTATCTATTACAAAGTACCTCAGTAATGAAATTCTTCAAAGCAGTCATGTTGATTATTTCCTGTGGGTTTATACACTGGGGTTCTGACCAGATCTTAGGTACTGATTCTACTACCTTGCAAGACACTGAGGTCAGGCAGCACATGCCTGGCCAGAAGGGGTATGCTCATGTGTCTGTTGCCTTTGCAGGCTTGGCAGGAAGGCACAACTCATATAAAACTGAGGACCATAATACCTTCCCATTCCCTCCCCAAGAGGAATTTCTCCGTGCATTTGAGTTTATGAAATAAAATCAGTTTTGAAATTCTCAAATGCTATGAAACTTCTTGTTTCTCACATGCTTGGCTATACATCATTGCTGCTATTTTCCTTTGGTAACTTCAGTCAAATTTCCTCCCACAGTCCAGGAGAAGAGATGCAGATTGCACTCACTGCTGAGAAGACTCCAAATTTTGCAGCTGTTTTTAATCTATTTAACTTCCTCTTTCCCTCCCAATATGAATCTGTACTGAAACTTAACTCAGTTGACAATAATTATAAAGATCCTTCAGTTCTAATTTAATTGTTTTTCACTTAGTAATACACTTTATTTCCTTATTACTTAGTTGAGTATCGCTAGACGCAGGGAGATCAGAAAGCAGTACAGAAGTCATTTTTAAATTATGGACTTTTTCCATCTGGCTTTCAATGCTGTTTCTGCCCTTTGAAAATTATGATATCTTGAGTATCATATTTCAGCCTCTGTGTCCTATTTGGTAGACTGAATACTTAATGCCTGCATTATGTAGACGTTACAAATAGCAAATGAGGTAATTATATAAAATGCTAAGCATCATGCTTCATACTCAGAAGTGCTGTAATAAACTAGTAATATCTGAACCTGAATTGGCCACTTAATGTACCCAGATATGCTCTTCTTTATATAGCTTTGTATGCTACATAAGTAATAAAATGGATAATTGATTTTTATTATACTTATGGCTTGTCACAGTAAGATGACAGAGATCAAAAGCATGGAAGGGAAAAGCCACAGACAGAGATGTCCAAGAGAACTCAGGCATGCACTTCCCGACATCTACCTCTTCGCTATGGAGTAACTCAGACACACTATTAAAATAAACTTATATGGTCATGCTGGAACCACATGGTCAAGGATGAAGGCCTACAGATACACTTATATCAGGCCAAACTTTCCAAGGCCGCAAAGATTATCTGTTAAGAATATGAAGAGGGGACTTTCTGGGGGTTGTCAGTTTGAAGTAAGTCAGATCTGTTGAGTTCACCCTTTCCTTACTACATGCTCATTGTGAGACGCTAGAAATTGCTGGAACTGATTACAGGCCATATGCTGTGTGCCATTCTCATTTCTTTCATAAACCTAAAATCATTTTTCAAATTAATATTAAAACCTCAAATCCAATGAGAACAATATATTTATAGAGTCGATACATAATTCAGGCTCTCAGTGATTTAGCATTTGCCTTTGAGATGATTTCATTGAAAGAGATTATATCACAAGAGATATTGCTGAAATGCCTAAATGAGGAACTTTAACATTTCTTTGCATTTAACGAATTAAACTTTTTCTTGATATCTCTTTCATTTATAATTCATAAGAGCAAAAAAATAGGAAAAAACAAACCTATCAATCCATGAATGAGTAAGGGAAATGGAATGCTATTTGGCCATTAAAGATGTATCTATATAGAGCTGTTATGTTCTATTGCATAAATGAAAACACCATGTTAACTCAAAGTTGCCAGCACATGTATTGCCTGTTCTATCATTTATAGGAAATGTCAAGAATAGGAGACTCTGGAGACAAAAAAAGTAGATTTACAGCTACCAGAGAAAATAGAGGTGGTTCAAAAATGGGGGTGGGTTTTTTCTTCGTAGTGACAGAAATGTCCCAGATTTGGCAGTAGCAATGGCATAGTCTTATAGATACACCAAAACTCCTAAAGTATACAAGCTACAATAATTTTATGTTACATGAATTATATTGTGATCTTATAAAATTGGCTTTCACACAAATTATCAGGTTAAACTTATAAATGTATTGTGTACTACATGGGCAGACATATCCTATATATTTTAAATAAATTCTAGTGTGTCTCAGAACTCCCTGTATCCACCTTTCTTCAACTCTTTGTTCATTACATTTCTCACAGTACATAATTAATGAGTATTGTAAGATTAAGATACTAGGAACACTATTCTCAGACTTGTCATAGCACTGTCATAGAAATGAAAATGTCATTATGATTACCATGTCTTATTAGGTGACTTATGAATAGAAGACATTGAATAGTCGAGATTTTATTTTTAATTTTGCCTTAAATGTGAATAGAACCCAATAAATGGGAACTGGGAAGCTAGCTCAGTAGAATAAGTGCTTGCCTGGCAAGTGCAGGATTCTGAGTTCAAACCCCAATATCTCAAAAAAAAAAAAAAGAGAAGGATGGCTTCCCCCCTCTCTGGTTTACATCTTCATAAATTATTGCTATTACTCAAGCAATAAAAGCTTGACTTAATTAAAACAAACAGGTTTGGGTAGTTGTTTGCTTCTTTTGTTTTGCTGTTACACTGTGTACAACCAGTGATATGGTAATATTGAAAACTCTTGCCTGATGGAATTTGCGTAAATTATGAATTTTATTACTCTAGCAATGATAGTTTTCTTTAAATGAACTACAGCGTTTTCATTTTTAGTCAACTTTTGCTGATAGCAATCCATTCTGTGAACTTTTGAATGATTTTCATGTTATACGTTAAGTCGCTTTGAGTACCTGTTTTTTCTTCTTCCAAACATGAGGATTTAAATATTAGTATTTCAGCAAACAAGTGAATTAATTTTAGGTACAGGGATGTATTTATTTTAGACATTTTATGAAAATCTTTTGGTTTCTAATGGTAGCAATCAAACTGATTTATCTATGAACTGTGAGGTAATCTAACTAAAAGCAGGTTAACTAGAAATACCATCTTTAAACATAATAATGTTTATTTCCATTTCCTGACTTTAAAATTTTGAGGTTATTTCACTTAAGCTGAGAAAGGTTGGATGATTTTATATCTAAAAATGTATGTGCATATCATAGCCCTCTGAGATTTAGTTTTATGTTGAGGTTCTTAAAATCTAAGCTCTATTTCCAGTAAATGCTGTAAAAAAAAAAAAAAAAAAACTTAACCATTATCTACTTTTATAGATTCCATGCATATTTCTTAGATCGTGATCAACTTATCCTGATTGCAGTGAAGCCTATCTCAAGAAATAAGATATTCCAAACATGAGGCTCAAGAGAATTTGAAGTCTGAGCACAAATAAAATCATTTTTGGTAAATCATGCCTTGTTAATGTGATATTGGTCTAAAGAGAATAGTTACATGAATGTAGGGTGCAAATACATTAAAATATACTAAGTAGTAAGTACACAGTGATTTGCAATGTATAATTACTAGTTAAAGTTGAAAGCAGAGTAAATTTCACTTTCAATTTTCTATTTATGTTATCTCTAGGGGCCAGGGGCACAAGTACCTGCCTGGCAAGTGCAAGGTCCAGAGTTTGACCCCAAGTTCCAGGAAAAACAAAAAAGTAACCTCAAACTCTTTTGATGCTTTATTTTAAATTTGAAATTCACCAGGTTTTTCTTAAATGTAGAACATATTGTTTGAATGGCAAATGAAATGAGTAACATAAATATTAAAGCAAAATGCAATTTCACCCTAGAATTTTTTTTGTTAAAAAATTGACTAAAAATATTGTAAAAGTTCAGTAACACCAAAAAATGACCTAGTCCTCTATCCCTTGCCCTGTTAAATGTTGTTTCATGGGAAAGTAGTCAACATTAACAAGTTGTAACTAGAGTACTATGTTACAACAGTATTTCTGAAAATAGTATAAAGCTAAACAGAGCCACCATGGCAAATATTTGGGAAGTTGTTTGTCCTACTGTAGACTGAAGCGGGATAAGGACAAGGAATGGCAAAATGAAGATGTGTTCTGTACTGGCTCCGCCCAAGAAATACAAACACTATCTACGTGTGTGCTAATAAAAACATGTGAAAATTAAAAGGCATACATACCAGCTGATGAACACTATGGCACTATAATACAATATGCAATCTTTCAACAGTGTACATTTTTGAATAATTTTAATAACCTATTAATCTATTTCAATACAACCTTACAAGGATTTTCTTTGTATTCTCCCTTCACATTTCCTAAAGGTGACCATACACATCTATTTAAGATTTATGACACAGATGCGTATCGTTTCCCTTTAACTGATGGATTTAAACTTGATCCACTGATTCGCACCGCGAACTTCAAACGGAGGAGTGCTGCTGTAGATGTGGTGGCCTAAAACATCCAAAGATGGTTCTGCATCTGTCATGGCAAACTGGGCCGCCTCCTCCACCTCTTTCTCCACTTCGGCATTGATCTCCTTCAGCTCCTCCACGCTGCTGAGCTCGCTGCTCACCATCCTCTCCCGCAGCAGCATGATAGGGTCACTCTTGCTGCGCATGGCCTGCACCTCCTCCCGGGAGCGGTAGCTCATGCCCGGGTCGCTCATGCTGTGCCCGTGGTAGCGGTAGGTTTGCAGCTCCATCAGCAGCGGGCCCTTCCCAGAGCGGCAGTGCTCGGCGGCGAAACGCGTGGCCTCGCGCACGCACAGCACGTCCATGCCGTCCACCAGCAGCCCGGGCAGGAAGTGGGCCCGCTTGTAGTACTCGGTGGTGGCGGCCGCGCGCTCCGCCGAGGTGCCCATACCATAGCGGTTGTTCTCGCACACGAAGACACAGGGCAACTTCCACAGCGCCGCCATGTTGAAGGCCTCAGCGATCTGGCCCTGGTTGGCCGCACCGTCGCCGTACAGCGTCAGGCAGACGGCACCGCTGCCCAGGTACTTGCAGGCCAGCGCGACACCTGCGCCCAGCGGCACCTGCGCGCCCACGATGCCGTTGCCGCCGTAGAAGCGCTGTGCATACATGTGCATGGAGCCGCCCTTGCCCTGCGCGCAGCCGCCGCGGCGCCCGGTGAGCTCTGCTAGGATGGCGCGCACCGACAGGCCGCGCGTGAAGCCCACGCCGTGAGCTCGGTACGACGTGATGACGTGATCCTCCGGCGCGATGCCCGCCTCCAGCCCCACGCAGCAGGCCTCCTGCCCGTCGCACAGGTGGCAGAAGCCACGGATGAACTTCTGCTTGTACATCTGGTCGGCCTTGAGCTCCATGCGGCGCACCGTCTGCATGCTGCGGTAGTAGCGCAGCGCGTCCTCGCGGCTCAGCTCGGCTGAGGCCTGAGGGCCCTGCTCCAGCCGATAGAGGTCGCAGGGCTTGAGCGCGAAGGTGGCGGTCTGTGAGAAGCCGCGGAGCGCCCGGCCCGCCGGCCTGCGCCCCACGCGAGAGCCCACCGCTGCCAGCATCATCGTCGTCCCAGCGGAGATGGCCCAGGTGGTGGCATCCAACTGCCGTAGGCGCGGTCGAGCTCGGGACCGTGCGCATGCGCTGAGTCACATGATGCTCCGCCCCGCCCCTAGCCCCGCCCCAGACCCCATCCCCGAGCCCCAGTATATAGCAGCCCAGGCGTGTTCCAGCTGTGCGGACGGCCAGGGCTTGGCCCACCTCGCGCTCAGGCACAGGGGCCCGCGGGGCCAGGCTGTATGCCATGTTTCTTCCCAGGGTTGTTCTTGACCTGTAGAGTATGCATGAGTTTTAACCAACATATACTGTATTTTATTTTGGCCAATGTGCAAATTATTTGGAGTTCAAATTATTATTTTCAGAATAACCTCCAGCAACAGAAAATGTTTTCTTTAAGAAAGGTTGGTGCCTCTTCTAAAATAGGCACACAACCTCTATGGTTTTCAGGATTTGTACTGCCCAGGCCCAATAAGCAAGCTACAGAAACCACAGACAAAAGTCCAATCCAAAGAGTATGTTCCTCCTGATGTTGTGGAACTAAGCAAAACTGAGATGCAGCTTCCTTACCTTACTGAAAAATTCTGAACTTTACCACTCTGACACCTATTTTCTGACTTACCCACCGTCTTTTTGTTTAGTCTGCAGGTTTATATTAAAAATGTTTCCAATAAATTTCCCTAGACTCAAGTGGTCTTGACTTTTGCTTTTATATCATTCTGAACTGGATCAAGCTTAGCCTGTGAAACAGAAGCATCTTTTTATAATGCTTCTTTATTCACTGAACATTATAAACTGTAACATCTTAGTGACCAAAAAATAATAGTTTTAACTGCAAATCAGAAATAGCATTTTAACTGTAGATAGTTAGACAGAAACCACTTTAAACCACAGTCTATAAAAATCATGTATCATTTTCACGTTTTGTACACTAAAAAAGTGACTTTGTACCCAATTAAGCCAACCGTAACCAGACAGCCTATTCTGCTTAGAATATTAGGTGATTTACCTTAATGCACATTCTTATGTCCCTAACATTTTTAAAATGTATTTTAGTATGGAACTACAGGATCTCACTACACAGATGAGACTCACAGTGATCCTCCTCCTTTCAGCCTCCCAAGCTACGCCCAGTCTCAATCACTGTCTCAGTGCCATAGCCCCCTTGCTCACAAGAAGGGGACTGAGTGGTGAGGCAGCACGGCATGCTGGGGATTGAACCCTGGTCCCTGCGCCTGACTAAGCGGGCACTTTAGTCCTCTGAGCTATTTGGCCTGCCTTTTATATTTTTAAGGATGATTTTTTTTAAACCTAGATTGCTCTATACATAGTCAAAGCATCATCTGCCTTCCCATACTACTTGTAAATGTTATTTTTTGAACACTTCAGGCAGAGAGAAAAAATAGCTTGTTAAAAAGTTATGATCCCTCTTAAAAAGATGCAGTAGCCACCTTCAGAGGCCTGCCCTCATAGCAAACATCACCTTTTCCCTCTGTTTAAGATTCTAATAGTGGAATTTGTGGTAGTCTTGCAGTGTTGTTTGCCCCCTCTTCAATAGGTAACCTGTCTCTGCTGTTCTCTTTCATTCCTACAGGTATTGATGATCTCTAGGGAACATTATCTCCATAAGAATGAGACAAATGACACTGCAGGATGGAATGGTAGTGTTAATGGGTCGCTGAGTGACAGCTGAGCCTTTTCTCCGAGGTATCCGCCAGGTAAACGCTGCCAGAAACACAAAAGCTATCCAGTAAAGTGTGCCAATTTAGTCCTGTCATACGTCGTCTGGGCTGTGAAGATAGAGCTCCCCTTAGACACTCAGCATGACAAGGCTAAACCCGACCATGCCAGAGGGCAACATGCAAAGATGCTAATTGGAAAATAGCGGTACCACTGGCTCCGACTGAAGACGACCCTTTCTTACAACAGGCTCTTGGTAAGATGATAAATAATAAAATGCACAACCTCCAGGGACCTTTGGGCATCAGTTTTGCTATACATTCTAACTTCAACTTAAAGCTATATGGTTGGAATTGGGTTTGCTAAATCATATCTCAGTTGAACTGACATCTTGGCGATGGGTTTTTGTGCTTTTCTTGCCCTATCTTCAACCTGTCCATATTTGTAAAGGAAAAGTGAAGTTTTCAGACATTATTGTAAAAGTTTTAATACAATCTAGGGAGCTGCTAAGCTGTTGACCCTCTTAGGTAGGATGTAGGCTACACATAGGCAATCTGGCCAATGACGCTATCCTTCTCTTCATTTTTTAATCTGTCACTGTTCAATACTGTATTTGGTACTAAAAAATTCAGAAGTAATTATGTATTCATCATTGAAAGGTTTGTAAATTCCCCATAAATCTGAAGTTTTCAATGCCAGATCTCATTTTTAATCTACCTGAAATCAAAGAAAAACAGGTGAATACTGTTTTATAAGGGCAATGATAGATTTTACATTTAATTAATAGAAAACCTAATAAAAGAGCAGCCCATGATTAGTGGGCATTAGTCCTTCATGGCACTTTGACAGAATTTCACTTTTCTTCTGATGGTTGATCCTAAAGAGGCATTTGTGAAGTTACAGTGAAAGATAAATAGCATGAGGAGCATGCAAGATACTTTTAAGCAACAGAATGTTGTGAAAAAAGATCAGTTGGTATGTTTAAAGAATATTTACATTTCCACAGTAATCATTGTGCCTTTTCCTGAAATGTTAAGTGAGGAAAGCTATTAACACAGTGAATGTGTTTTAGGAAAATAGTATCAGATGTCCTTCTCTTTCTATGCTTGCTATAAAAATACTATTATAGCTGCAAGATTTGGCAATTAAGAATGATGAGTAAGAAGTTGGTGCAAAAATTAAGATTTATATGTAACTCAGAAAATAATTCTTCCCATTTGGTCTGTTACTTTATTATCTCCCTTGGAGAAAAAGGAAAATGTCAGTATCATATATTTTACAAAATAAAGACAGTCAGGCAAAGTATCTAATATTACAATAAAGGATGCTACCTCAGAACATTAAGAAACCTTAAGGAAATAATAATTAATAATAATAATAATAATAATAATGTTGTGTTCCTTATCCCTACCCAACCATTTTTCTGAAGTATTGCTAAATATAATTCAGGAAAAACTACCACAAAGACAAGACATGACTAAAATTGAGAGGGAAAATGAGTGTGTCTTATTCAATTCAGATAATAATGGTTTGAGAAAAGGAAAGCTATTCTTGTTTGGTTTTTGAAGCACCTTACGGATGACAAAAATGATCCAAATCTTCAGGTTCAACTGCCCAGTGCTCTGTTCCTAGGGTTTTGGGAACAAGAATCTATAGAGAGAAAGACACCCTAAAATACAACTATGAATAATTATGAAAGAAAACTTTCTACCATGTTAATGTGCTGTCTTAGACCTGTTAATGACTGTCCTCAAGTGAGAGAAGAAATAAAATTTCAACGTGATCAGATTTATTGTGTTTTATTGTCTCAATGAATAGATCACTAGCAGAGAAATGAAGAGTTTTGAACTGAGTTGTTTTACAGTATTTTGAGTTTGTTTAGCCACAGACCATTTCAAAATAAAAAAATTACCAATTCAAAAAATGTGTCTGGCTAAATAATTTAAGGAAGTCGAAGTCAGATTTTGGTGGGAAAATGTTTTGCTCAACAAATTTTCATTCTCACATACTTGCAACTCCTTGTTTCTAATTCTGTAAATACACATACCATAATTCCTAGCAACCTTAATTTTAATAGAAACTATATATGAAATGTGATCATAAAAATAAACTTGATGTAGCAGTAAGAAATTGGGACTTCTCTGTGACCAGTTTTGTGTAATATATTCATTTCCTGTAATTGTACTACTTTTGTTATTTTATTTATAAAGGTCCCCCAAGAAAACCTTCCTTCTAATGACTTTGGGTAGAATATTATGTTTCTAGTGCCATTATGCCCATATGATAACAAAATAAGATCATTAACTTCTTTACAACTTTGCTGTTTTGCAGAAGACCTTAGTGCCATTAAAGTGAAAAAGAATACTGGCAAAAGTCCAGGGTCCTGCTGCCCCCTAGATGGGAATGTGAGCAGCACACTTGCTCAAAGCATCTGAGGCTGAGGAGCAAGGCACTAGATACTTTAATTCTGCTTCCCGTTGAGCACATCTTTGATATTTTTGCCTTATCCTGTGTCTAAGCTGGACCACAGAGTTCCCTGTCTGAGCCTTCACTTAGATGTTGTTAGTAGGTCCCATCCTAACAACTTCTCAGTAGATCTTTATAAATATTTGTTGACACACCATGAAATCTTTTTTGGCAAAATAACACTTCTAATAATGATAAAAAAAAAAAAAAAACTTTAGGTTATTGGACAGGGGAAATAGTGCACTAGAATAAATGCTTGTTTTGGAAAGCACAGGGTTCTGAGTTCAATCTCTGGTACCCCCAAAAAAAGTTTAGATTACTATATACATTAATTTGAGACATGAGGCACCCTTGCATATATCCAGCCATGCAACGGACATATGTCCATTAAAACAGTGTTAAAAGCATCTGCTCAGTTGAACTTCAGAGGGCCAGGCAATGATCATCCAAATTCCCAATTTCCAAAGCCTAAGGATATGCAAAATTACGGCACCATAAAATTAAACTAACAAAATGGCTATTCTCAAATTATTTATCACTGTAGATGAAGCATTTTCTTGTCCAAAGCCCTTTCTACACTAGACAACAAAGCACAAGACATTAACACAATTTTTCTCTTCCTGGGTTGTGTGATGAAGTTTCCCAGATTTTCTGGCACTGCTTAAAGGAAAAGACACATCAGCACTAAATGACACAGGCAGCAACACATGCGCAGCTGTTATAGAGACAATAAAACTAATGGATCGCTTGCTACAATGACAGTTTGTCTTTATTAGGATCAGTGATGAACAAATTAAAAAGAGTACTGCAGTCAAACTGCAACACACAAAACAACCCTCTAATTTTGTAAAGTTATGTAGTATTTAATCTAGTACCATAGCAGAGCTGAAAAGGTACACTGGGAAATATGAAAATCAGAGTCTTATAATTATTCAGTACATTATGAATGTGAATGCAGCTTCTCCAAGCAACCTAAGACAATGCAGTAGACATTTTATGGAACTCTCTCCGTGTGAGAAACTTTTTGTTCCCAGTGACCCACTGTGCATCTAGTTTCTAAGATATTTCCACAGTACACAACACTGTAAAAGCTCACCATAAGGGATCCTCAGTGACAGTTTCAAATGAGAGGCCCAATAGACATCATCCATGCAGATAAATAAGACCATGTACAAGAGGGCTTTTAGGCTCAGAGTGAGTATCCACATCAAAAATTCACACTCAGAAGCATTACTGTAGACTCTAGAGATTTAACATAGCCTATTTAGGTCAGCCAAAAACCAGGTTGTTTCCCTTCCCTTCAGCCCAGAATACTGCAAAGAACTTTAGGATAGGTTTCTCTAAAAGCCTTTAACCTGTCTTTCTACTTTGCTCTGAGAGAGAGAGAGAGAGAGAGAGAGAGAGAGAGAGAGAGAGAGAGAGAGAGAGAGAGAGAGAGAGAGAGGGAGAGAGGGACAGACAGACAGACACACAGACACACGGACACACAGACACACAGACACAGACACAGACACAGACACAGAAAAATTGCTCTCCATGTATAAGAATTGCAGCAACATTTTCAACAGGTTTTTTTTCACATTGTGTAGAATATGCACCCCCACCAATTATAGGATACATAAACAAGGTTGTAAGTTTCCAGGGGAGCTTCAGGCATGTCCTCAGCTGGTATTTCTAATGCAGGGTGAGGCAGAATCAGATTTGTAGACTCTAACACAGGGCTCACACATACCAACTTGCTCGTGGCCACTGAAGCTTATCTCCTGGTAAACTTTTACATCTATCAGAACATCCTTCCCGCTAATTTGAGCAGAGGAGGAATCCACTTATCTGGAAATCTAACCCCTCAGCCTCTGCAGCAGAACCTTCTATTTCCCCATAATGAGATACTGTTCTCTCACATTCTCCTCTCGCCCACTCTACACCCCCCAAGAGAATCATCGATTTTTGGCTACTCTTTTGGATGTCCCTCAGGATCATATTTCTTCAAGTCTGAAAGAAGATACTGAAGTCCCTCTTGCCTCTCTTAGATCTCATCCTACATTATTCCTTTTATCTAGTCAAGCTCCAAAAATATGTATCCTGCACCCACCATCTCCATTTACTTCCGCTAATCACTTCCATATGCTTCTGCAATCTGTGTCATCACCAATGAACTGTTTTGTTTTGTTTTGTTTTGTTTTTAAGAATAAAAGGTTTATTTAGTTCCCAGTTTGTGGAGGTTTCAGCCTATCGCTGGCTGGCTCCAGGCAGGATGACACAGGGCAAATGGGCAGCAGTTCATGGCAATTGAAAACAGTAAAAGGAGAGAGAAAGACAAAGGTTGGTGACTAAAACTCACATCAAGGACTTGGCTAAATTAATGACAACAATAGTATTATCAGTTTCTGGAACCCTCTACTACATAATATGAGTGTTTCTCCATGGATATTCTTTTACCTTAATTACCCTAACTTTAAAGGAAAATGAGTTATGCTACTGAAATGTAAACCTAGACCCCCAAAGAAAATGAGCTTAAAGTTCAGTGAGGAACATTCTATTCTTCTCAGCTTAAACAATTACCACAGGACTCATGTGACTTATAGATATAAATCTCAGCAGTAAGGAAGTGTCAATTCTATTTTCAACATTAACTTACTGTAGTCTCTCTCATCTACAAGAAAGATGTATTTTGAAACTCTATATCTATTTTAAACTTGAAATTTTCTAAAAGGAATTTTTTACCTCTTCCTATTTAAATAAAAATGTCTTCCCTTAGTAATTTTTTGTTATTGCCAGAAAATTATACTTTATAAATATATATACAGTTTGACTACTGTGTCCTCTGAAAACACTATGTTGTAAAAACAAAAACAAAAAGACAAAAACATTTAAATCACCATAAGATAACTTAGTTTAAGTTTTATCTCCATTTTTAAATTTTTGATATAATTGAGGTTATACTGCATATTTTTATAAATTTTACATTTTTATTTTAGCATCCAACATATCAAAAATATATACAAGATCATTTTATTACTTTTAATGAGAACATACAATGTGACAATTTCAAAACACGTTCGTAGTATATTCATAACAATTGATACAATGCACACTGTTGTCCTCATTGTAGTTATACAGGTCAAAGGGTGTACACATGATAAATTTTCTAATGGTTATTGTTACAATAGATTTCTTCTTTTTGATCTAAGAGAAGGTAGTATTATACATAGTCAAATGTTCCATAATTGTAGTGTGTTACTGGCAAAACTGGCAAGATTGGAAGCTGTTGATTTGAACCCTTTACAGCTCACCATACAAAACTACCCTTACATTTTATGCATCACGTTTAAACTTTTCTGCTGGGTGGTTAAGGGTAAGTTAAAGCAAGACCTATATAACAAAACATGTAGCTTTTGTGCCTCCCAAGGGCAGTCAGATCCCCTCAGGATTTACTTTGGAACTATGCACAGTGCTTTATAGAAATGTTGTCAGTGTTAGCCATCTAAATGAGTCACAGCCATTGCTTGACCAATTTGCTCATTGTGAAAGCCTGAGAGAATGTTTTTTCTCTAGGTGACTCTCTTTAGGCACACTATATACCTTCAATCCCTTTCCTCTGTGGTCCCTTAATCTCCTTGAACAGAAAATTTGGGAAACCACTGAGTTATAGGATATTGCAGTACATGTTCTGTTCTGTCCTGAGTCCTCACTGACCTTGAAGGACTAGGGCTAAAACATTGGCTATCCTTGTAGCCCTTTTTTTTTGTTTTGTTTTGTTTTTTCTAATTTTTGATTTGTAAACTTATATTCTTAGCCCTCTAGAAGAAAAGCTTAGTGCTAGTATTACATGGGTGCTTGAGTTTAATATCACTGTCTTTCTGAATGTCAAATATTGTAGACTTAACTTGGAATTAGTATCTTCCATAAATTATTGATATTCTAATAAAGCTCTACAGAATGTGATAAAAGCAGTTACACATTTCTACACAGATATTTAGAAACATAAGCATGTACCAAGTTTTAGCCTGTCCATGCCTTGGCATTTTTCCTAGTCTCTTACTCTCATTTAATACCATTTTTGTTTTCTTCTAAACCAACCATTTACTTGAGAGAGAGTATAACAGTAACTGAAATTACATTAGAAGCAGCACATATCTAAAAGACCAGAATGAAAAGCATTCCAATCATAGTTTTAATGTTTCATATTGCTATAATCATTGTCAAAAACCTCTCGACATTTCTTAGAACCCTTGTCTAATTCATCTGCGCATATAAGTGCATAGTTTTGCTCCCGCTATGTTTCTTTTCTGTTTCCAGTCATTTTGCTGTTTAACCCTTAAGTCTTTGATTTCCATTCAGCTGTGTTATCGCTTTCAATGTTTATTTCTTCTTTTGTGTTCTTACACTAAGGAGACTATACAATTATTACACATATAGGTCTGGTTTGTTGTACTTATGAGTATATGTTCAAGAAATATCCACTTTTATGTGAAGTCTTCTAGTTTACCATTCTTTATGAATACTATTCCATTGTATAAAAATGCCACATCTTTTTCAACCATACTTCAGATGATGGGCATTTTGGTTATTTTCAAGATTTGGCTATAATGAATTGGGCCTATATAAACATAGGAGCACAGATATCACTATGGTATGATGTTTTCAATTCTTCTGGAAAAATTCCTACTAGGGGAATAACTGGATTGAATGAGATTTCCAGCTCTAGTTTTTTAAGTAGCCTCTATATTGCTTTCCATAATGCTTGCACCAGTCTGAATTCTCACCAGCAGTGGAGAAGAGTTCCTTTTTCCTCACAGCCTCTCCCACATTTGTTGCTGGTTGTTTTCTTTATAAAAGCCATTCTTCCTGGGGTGAGATGGTATCTAAGTGTTCTCTTAATTTGCATTTCATGAATCGCTAGTGATGTGAAGCATTTCTTCATGTATTTGTAGTCTTCTTGAACTTCTTTCTCTAGGAAAGATATGTTCATATCAAATGCCTATTTCTGGAATGGGTCTTTGAATTTTGAAGTCCTAACAGTTTTAGTTCTTTATAAATTCTAAGTAGAAGACGTTTGTCTGAATACTTATTAGTTAAAATCTTTTCAAAATTTTTGGGCTGTCTTTTCACTCTGTTGGTAATTTCTTTTGAGTTGAAAAAATTTCTTAGCTGAAGGAGGTCCCAGTTGTTGATGCTTTCAAGTGTCAAATGTGCGTTCTGACTTTTATTCATGGATTCTTTACCTACCCCGATGTATTTAAGATTTTCTCCCACTTTTTCTTCCAAGAGATTTAATGTTTCTCTTTTCATATTTAAATCTTTAATCCATTTTGACTTTAGTTTAGGTCATTGTGATAGACCTGGGTCAAGTTTTAGTTTTCAGCACTGTCTCAGTTACTTTTTACTCGTTGCTGGGACAAAGAGCCTACACTCAAAATGAAGGAAGGAAAGGTTTATTTAGCTCACTGTTCATGGAAGTTTCAGTCCATATTCAGCTGGCCCAAGGCTAAGTGGAACAGGGCAGAAAGCATCCAGTTCATGGCAGTGGAACAGCAACAAATTGGTGGCAGAGGCAGCTAACCAAACAGGGCAGCAGAGAGCAACAGCAACAGCTCTAGTCTGTCTCTCTGTCTCTTTTTATATTCCAATCAGGCTCTCTGCCTTAGGATATCCACCCTAGACCACACCCATAGTCTCAGCCCTACTCAGACCGATAATCCCATCAGTATTAAAACACATAGTCCCAGGAATCATGGATCAAGTCTCAAT
This sequence comes from Myocastor coypus, assembly GCA_004027025.1. Taxonomy (NCBI): domain Eukaryota; kingdom Metazoa; phylum Chordata; class Mammalia; order Rodentia; family Myocastoridae; genus Myocastor; species Myocastor coypus. Next base: position 30,975 of record PVJA010002469.1, on the reverse strand, counting down.
CTATAGAAGTCCCCATCCAATGACTACATGAGGCTTTGGGGGGACAACTAGACATAAACCATAATGAGCATGTAAAGATCCAGTTTTCCCAGCAGCATTTATTAAAGAACCTACCTTTCTTCCAATAAATATGTTTAGCTCCTTTGTCAAAAATAAGGTGGCTGAGTGTATTTGTATTTACTTCTGCATCTTCTAATCTATTCCATTGATCCTCAGGTCTATTTTTTTTTTCCAATACCAAGGTAATTTTACCACTGTAGCTTTGTAATATAATTTTAGGTCAGGGATAGTAATGGCTCCCACCTTGCCTTTGTTCCCCAGGATTATCTTTGTAATTCTGGGTCTTTTTTGGTTCCAAATAACTTTTAGGAATCATTTCTCCAAGTCTGTGAGGTTATTTTGATAGGAATTGCATTAAATTTGTACAACAATTTAGAGTGGCCATCTTTACAATGTTGTTTCTGCCTATACAGGAACAGGGTATACCTTTCCATTTTCTGAAATCCTCTAGGATCTCTTTTTTCAGAGTAGTTTTCATTGAATACATCTTTTACTTCTTTAGGTTAATTCCCAAGTATTTCATTTTCTTCAGTGCTAGTAAAAGGTATTGTTTCTCTAATTTCTCTCTCAGAAATTGTATAGAGGAATGCCATTGACTTTTATGTATTGACTTTGTAACCTGCTACGCTACTTATTTGTGTATAAATACTAGCAGCACCTTAGTGGAATTTTTGGGGTCTTCCAAATAAATTATCATGTCATCTTCAAATAATTATAATTTAACTTCTTCTTCTCCTACTTCATTCCTTTTGTTTTTCTCTCTTGTCTAATGGCTGTAGCTAATGATCCAGAACTATATTGAATAGGAGTTGTTATACTGGACATCTTTTGACTTGTACCAGATTTGAGAGCAAAATACTTCAGTTTTTCCCCATTGAGAATTATGTTAGCTGTTCGATTGTCATAGATGGTTTTTATCAGCTTCAGGTAGAGGCCCTCCATTTCCAGTTTCTGTAGGACTTCGAACATCAATGAGTGTTCGACCTTGTCAAAAGCCTTTTCTGCATCAATTGAGACAATCATGATTTTTGGCTTTCGCTCTATTGATATAGTATACTACATTTATAGATTTTCATATATTGAACCACCTTTGCATCACTGGGATGAATTCTACTTACTCATGGTGTATAATCTTCTTGATGAATTTTTGTATTCTTGTCATGAGGATTTTGTTGAGAATTTTTGCATCTATGTTCATGAGAGAAATTGGCCTGTAGTTCTCTCTTTTAGTTGCATGTCTGTCTGGTTTTGGTATCAGTATAATACTTGCCTCTAGGAATGATTTTGGGAGGATTACTTCCTTTTCAATTTGATTGAAGAGTTTCAAGAGTAATTGGATTTATGTTCTCCATAAATTTCTTGAAAAATTCAGTGGTGAATCTATCAGCTCCTGAACTTTTCTTTGTCGGTAGGCTTTTGATTACATTTTGAATTTCATTGGCTGTTATTGGGTTGTGGAGAGTTCTTATATCTTTTTTATTCAGTTTTGGTAATTTATATTTTTCTAGGAATCTGTCCATTTCTTCTGTGTCTTCAATTCTGTGAGAGTAAAGATTATCTAAGTAGCTATATATGATCCTCTGAATCTCTGCTGGGTCTGTAGTAATTTCACCCTTTTCATTCCTTATTGCTTGAATTTGAGTGCTTTCCTCTTTGATGAGGCTAGCTAGGTGCTTATCAATTTTATTTAATCTTTCAAAGAACCACTTTTTGATTCATTAATTCTTTGTATTGTTTTCTTTGTCTCAATTGAATTAATTTCTGCTCTAATGTTTATAATTTCCTCCCATCTTTGAGCTTTTAATTTCATTTACTCTTCCATTTCTAGTTGGTTTAAGTGGTACATGAGAGTATTTATTTGTTCCCGTTCTGTTTTCCTAATGTGTGAGTTTGGAGCTGTAAATTTCCCTCTAAGAACTGTTTTCATTGCCTCCCATAAATTCCAGTATGTTGTATTTGAATTTTCATTAAATTGTAGATATTGTATAATTTCTTGTTTAATTTTATCTGTAACCCACTGGTTGCTGAGAAGGGTGTTGTTTAATTTCCATGTATTTCAAGGGTTCTTGTGGTTTCTTTTGTCATTTATTTCCAGTTTCATTGCACTGTGGTGGTATAATTTCTGTTTTCTTGCATATACTTAGGCATGACCTATAGACTAATATAATTTGTGGTCTCTACTGGAAAATGTCCCATGTGCAGCTGAAAAAAAAAGTGTATTCAGAAGTGGTTGGATGAAACACTTTGTGTATGTCCACTAAGTCCAGTTGTTCCAAGTTCCAGTTCAGTCAGTTCTGTTACCTCTCTGCTAATTTTTGTCTGCTTGACCTATCTTTTTGGAACAAAGTGGTGTTAAGGTCTCCTGATAAGATTGTTGCATTGGACAGCAGATTTTTTTCATGCCCATTAAGGTTTGTCTTATATAACCTTATGCTCCAATTTTGGGTGCATACATATTTATGAGTATTTCCTCTTGGTCTTGAATTGTTCACCTAACCAGTGTGTAGTGGATGTCTTTATTTCGTTTGACCAATCTTGCTTTGAAGTTTAGAGTGTCTGCAAACAAGATGGCTGCGCTGCTCTTTTTAAGGTGCTGGGGCACATAGTATTGTTTTCCATCCTTTAACTTTTAGCCTATGAGTTTCTTTATGAGTTAAGTGTGTTTCTTGTGTACAGCATATAGTTGGATTTTGTTTCCTTCTTCACTCTGCATGTCTATTTCTTTTAATTGGAGAATTGAGTCCATTTATATTAATGGTTATACCTGAAATGTATTGAGTTATGATTGACATGAGTTTTACTTACTACTGTTTACTCTTTCTTTTTCTGCTGTGTTTAATTGGTTGCCCTATTTAGTGGGTTCTTTCTGCTCTCATTTGTTGCGTTTGGGTTGTTTTGGTCCCTCTCTAATTTTTTTTTTTAATTATGCTTTGTAGGTTTGACTTTGATGTCATCAAATTCTTTAGTTGTTCCTTATCATGGAAGTATTTCACTTCTCCCTCATACTTCAAAGAGAGTTTTATAGGATATAGCAGTCTGGGCTGGAATTTGTTTTCATGGAGGACTTGAAGCACTCTGCCCCATGCTCAGAAATCTGTTGAAAAGTTGGGGGAAGGATGGACACAGGCTGAGGTTGCCACGCAACCGGTTTGGCTGATCAATGGAAGTGGAGTTCCAATGGTTTAGGTGTCTGGGGATGGAGGCAGGCTGAGGCTGCCATGTAGCCAGTCTGGTTAGGCAGTGTAAACATCATTTTAGTTACTAAATATCATCATTGTCGTTCGGATATTCCACAATTAATGGAAACATTCTCCACTGTATTACTGTACTTGTACCCTATTGAGCAGTAAAAGAACTGATGATTTAAGTTCAATTTTTATATAAAATATTTAATATAGTGAATATATTAGTCTTGTCTTTTGTGTTTCATTGCTTTATTTGTAAAAAATCGAAGTTTCACATACTCTATGAAGGAGTTCATACTGTTTTCTCAGTTTGCTTGAGACTAAAGATTTTATAACCTGTATACTGTTTTATATAAAGATCAAACAATTTTATTAATAAATAATGTAGAATTTAATTCAAATTCTATTAAACATGTAAACTAAAAATTATAAGTTATTGGTGTTTAGTTTTGTCATCCAAGGTCATGTTCCTCTGAACTTATTCATAATTTTATCCATAGACATTGTGTTATTTTCTTTATGGATTTTCTGAACTTTATATTTGTTTCTCAGTTCAATTGGTGATGATTTTAGTAGACAATTATTTATTTTTACTACTTTTTCAGGCTTTTACTTAGTATCTTACAATCATAATAATATTATTTTAGTTACCTATTGCTGTAGTCCAGCAGATAGATAACATTGCCTTACTTATTTTTACTTGTAAGGAAACCAATGTTTTCTGGAGAAATAGGAAGCCTTCTCCATAAGGGTTGGTGAGTGTGAAGACTGGTAGAACCATTATGGAAATCAATGTGGAGATTCCTCAAAAAGCTAGGATGAGAGGTCTTACTTGACCTAGTTATTCCCCTCCTAGGCTTTTTTCCGGAAGAACTGAAAACATGCTACCACAGCAATAAATGTACACTCATGTTTACAATAGTACAGTTGTCATACGTAAATCTTGGAAACAACCCAAATATCCATCAACTGAGGAACAGATAAAAAAAATGTAGGTTTGTTTGTTTGTTTGTTTGGTACTGGACATTGAACTTATGACTCTGCACTTGCTAAGCAGGCCCTTATGCTGTTGAGCTGTATCTCCATCCTCATATTTTAATATAGTGTAATGTTTTGCTACTACAAATAAATATAAACTCAAAATTTTTATAGGTAAATTGGTATAACTAGAGACTGTACCCATAAGTGAAATAAATTAGACACACATGTGTAAAATCATTTTGTCTCCCTGGTGTAAGAAACAAAGAGTAAATAAAATCTGAAAAATACAATAGATACTGTGAGAGAGAAGGAAACTGTTCAAAGGGAAGGAACAACTGGGTTGATAGAAACGAAAAAAGAAAGAAGGGAAAAATAAGATGTACATACAGGATAGCTTGGGTAATGGTGATGTTGATTTCTACTGGTCTTTTGAAGAAAGAGTGAATGCTATTTTTTTCTCTTTTTAATTTACTTGACCAATTTTGCATGCTTATACCTGGTAATCTGAACAACTAATTTGAAGACAACAATGTAACAATTATTGATGCCTTTTCATCATTTTGTTTAGTGATATTCTGTATCATTTCAATTTTTTACTATTATTCTCTTTTTAATAAAAAAACCCAAGACTTTAATATTTAATATTACCAGGACCCAAAAGCCAGAAAATGAGAGAAGTTGGACTTGAATCCAGAGCTAATGCCAAAACTTCCAATGTTTCATCAAGAGTTACAAAATTAGCTCTAAGGCTCAAGTATAAACAAACAAAACACCCACATTTAATTTTTTCTAAATTTTAAGCGACATGTACATTTATCAAATAATTTTACAATATTGATTGGGATAGACCTAGTATATCTGTTTCTCTTATTCCTATGGTGACATTTAAGTCCACCTCCAGGGTAATTTGGACTCAAGTCCATCAAAAATGTGTATTTTTGTAGAGATCCAAAATGTATTACAAAATTCATGGGTCTGTGTAGGGTACAGTGATTTACTTGTGATGATTTAGAATGATGGAGAGATAAGAGCTAACACATTTATTTATTGTCCTATTAGAGGATATGAGAATTTTTGATAGTGTTTAATTTAAATGGCCTATATCTGTTTTCTAAAGAACCTCCTCTTCTAATCTTTGTTTCCAAATATGTCATTTCTATCTCATTACATATCTGCTTTCTCAAGAAAGAGGTCATTTTGTTATTAATCATAAGTAGTGGTTCTCCTAAACATTTTTGTATAAAAATATACCTTCAAAAATCTGTAGTTCTTTACAGATACCATTTCAGTCATTGGGTTATGTTATTACCCTTAGTGCTGGAACATCCATATTGCCACCTGTAAACCACAGCCTGCTCCCTCTGTTACACTGCTGTATTTATACAACTGTATTCCAGAGCATGCATAAAGATGTTAATGATAATTCAAAATCTGTCCATGGTGCAATTTTCCTTTATGATATTTGTGTAGGACCACCTGGGCAACTCTTCCTAAAAGAAGAGCAGTGGCCAGCCAGATAGCTCAGTGGATTAAAGCACCTGCTTAGGCCAATGCTGGGACCAGGTTTTAATCCCCAGTGTGCCGTGCCAGCCCTGCCCCCAGGGAGCATTGAGATGGTGACTGAGACTGGGTGTGGTGGCACGGGCCTATAATCCCAGCTCTTGGGAGGCTGAAAATGGGAATATCACTATTAATCTGATCTGTGTAGTGAGACCCTGTAGAACGTATACTAAATACAAGAGAGAGAGAAAGAAAGAAAGAGAGAGAGAGAGAGCAAGAGCAAGAGCAAGAGCAGTTGTGTCCATTTTGGCTATGCTTGATCCTATTTCTGTGCACTGATATGTGAAGAACTGGCTAGGAATTTTCTGAAGCCCTTCAGTTGGTTTGAAGTTGGTTTGTACTCAGGTAAAACATGCAAGCACATTTATCAGTTTCTTCATAAACTCCTCCATTTTCTGTGAAAAATTCAAATTTTATGCTACTTTATCTTATTCATATGCAAATTCCATACCATAAATTTTATAAAAATCTTTTCTGTTGACTAAAAAAGAAATCCCTGATTTTGCTGATCATGATAATACTAGCTTAAATGTGTATTCTAGAAATCAAATTTTGACTGTTATTATTATTATTATCATCACTATCATCATCATCATCACAGCACACTATTATAATTAGCCCATTGTCAGTAGATTACATTTTATTTAAGGTCATGTTTAATTTTCTTCTTCTTATGTGTTGGAATAATAATCACAAACTTGTATTGAGTATTTAGCCTAGATCATTTTCTGTGTTAAAATTTATCATAGATTATCTACATAATCAAAAACACTTTTATTCTACACATATCCTCCTGGTTAAAATGAGATTCACTGAAAAGGTTGTTTTAGCCTCATGACAAAACATGACCATTCTGAAGTGAGATGGTGAAGCAGTTCAGTCTGGCCAACAGTTTTCCCCCTTAACCACAGTACACTAGGGAAAGTACACAGAGGAAGACAGACTCTTTACGTTTGGGAACCTTAAACTCTTCTCTAGTGTCTGACTAGCTCAATCAAACCATTTCTCTTCTGCCTGGGTTCTAAGTTATTAGAATCTAAGGTAAAAGATTCACAAATAGAGGGGAAAATGCCACCTGCATCTCAATATAGTTTGCACTGAAGAACAGCTCAGTACCAGTTGGACACAACACTGAGCTCTAACCAGCCTCAGGCAGACTCACTTACTGGTCACAGCCAGATAGGGCACAGAGGGTGCTGTGAAAACACAAAGGATGCTCTTTGGCAGGAGGCTGGGAGGAGATAAGCTGGCACTGAGTTTCCATTCCCAAGTTTCCCCTGTAGCTTGCTCCACCTTCTTTTTTTTTTTCAAAGGTTGGGGAAGCAACAGAAGGTGGAAATTAGTCATATGTGTGAGGGCAAAACAAGGCCCAAGTGCCTAAAGCAGTCAAGTTACCTTGGTCCTGAGAAAAGAAAGCATCTTGTCTGGGAAATTCCACAAGTTAGTCACTAGGCAACCATGTGTCTTTTTTTTTTTTTTTTTTTTTTTTTTTTTTTTTTTTTTTTTTTTTTTTTTTTTTTTTTTTTGTCTTTTTGAGACAGGATCTCACTACGAAGTTCAGGCTGACTTTGAGTTCACTTTTGTATCCCAGGTTGGTCTTGAACTCACACCGATCCTCCTGCCTCAACCTCCCCATTGTGGGGATTACAGATATGTGCCATCATGCCAGCTAAAAGAGTTTTTTGTTGTTGTTTTTGTTTGTTTGTTTGGTTGGTTTTTGTTTAGCGGGACAAGGGTCCGAACTCATGACCTTGCACTTGGCAGGCAGGCAGGCATTTGTGCTGCAGAGCTATCTCCCTGGCCCTACTATGTATCTTGTGATGCTAACTTTTTTAAGTGTATAAACAAACACCCCTATAGTGCTTCTTCAGTTCTCCTCCCATTAAGAGAGAGAGGACTCCACCTGGGCTCAGCCTTTGTCGCATGTCTTTATGTTCTAAATCCCCTTGCCATTTCTCCCAGTGACCACCAAAAGCCTTGACAGTTTGTGGCAGGGCTTTGAAAGGATGGGAAAACCCTAGAGGGAATCCACCAAACCACAAGTGCTGATGGATTTTCTTTCCTTTTGCATCCTCTACCACTCTAGCGCTCCTGTTCTGCCAGGGGAGCCACTTTGGGTGGCCTACTCAATGTCTGTTCTCTGAGATGTGTCAGGAAACATTACTCTCCTTCTCTTTGCTCTGCTCCTAGGTTGTGCTTTCTCAGAGGGTGATTCCTCTCAGGGTGAGGGAAGAACTTGTGGTTGTTGGTTTGGTGGTAGAAGAAATACATTAATACTTGGAAATATTGCCCTTCTTAAAAAATAAACCTGCAAAATATAAAACATTATAAGGAGGCTGAGGCAAAAGGATTCTAATTTCCATTCCCACCAGTGAACTGAGTGATTTAGCAAGATACCATCTCAAAAAAAAAAAATACAGGTTTGGGATGTAGTTCAGTGTAAAGGCTATGGATTCAATCCCCAGGTTCAAGAAAGAAGAAAGAAAGAAAGAAAGAAAGAAAGAAAGAAAGAAAGAAAGAAAGAAAGAAAGAAAGAGAGAGAGACATGATAAAAATGTTTTAAAAAATAGCAAAACACACATAAATGTCAGGAAATGATTACAAAGAGTAGTTTTGTACATGAAAATATCCAGATTAAATATGAAAAAGGTTCATGCTATTATAATGAAACTATCTTGCAAGTTTTGATGTTTTCATAAAATACAATGTGATAACTATTGTTACTCTCCTACAATCTTGTTTTATAGCATTTTTATTGTTTAGTTTCCTTTGAATTAAAATAAAAATACAAAATCTTCATGTAAACAGACATTTTATTTTATTTTACTTGTATTTTTAGGACAGGGTCTAGAGGGTCTCACTATACAGATCGGACTCTTAGTGACTCTCCTGATTTCAGCTACCAAGAACTGGGATTACAAGTGTGCACCACCACCACTACGCAGTCTCAATTGCTACTTCAGTGTGCTCTGTGGGCGGGGCTGGCACAGCACGTTGGGGCTCCAGCACCAGCTGCCCCGCTTGGCCTAAGCAGATGCTTTAACCCATTGAGTTATCAGGCTGGCCCCTACACAGACATTTTAGCTATGCTTTTTTTTTAAAATTAATTAATATGACTTAAAACAAAATAACTTGATATTTTGAAGGGGCAGTGTAAGAGTTAAAAAAAAAAAAAAAAAAAAAAAAAAAAAAAAAAAAAAAAAAAAAAAAAAAAAAAAAAAAAAAAAAAAAAAAAAAAAAAAAAAAAAAAAAAAAAAAAAAAAAAAAAAAAAAAAAAAAAAAAAAAAAAAAAAAAAAAAAAAAAAAAAAAAAAAAAAAAAAAAAAACACGTTCATATCTAAGTCACAACCAGAGAAGAGATTTCTAGACACATCACCTCAAACAGGCTACTAATATGAGGTTCTACATAATCTGTTTTTATAGGTATTTTATATTTAAAGGTAATAATTAATTAGAGACTTGAGTACTCTGTAGTGTAATAGACCAAACATTCAAAGTAGAGTAAAACATAAATGAACTTGTACAAGGATTTAATTTCTATAAAACATGTATTACTAAGTCAAAAAGGAACATGGATGCAGGCACACAGTACTGAAATGAGTGCCTAGCCATTCAGAAATAAAAGTTTTCTCACAAGTTTATTTGGGTGATTCAGTTACTATATCAGTAAAAACAATGTCGGTTCTATCCAAGTATTAATCATAAGAAATTATCTATCTATCTATCTATATATATATATATATATATATATATATATATATATATTGCATGTATATATGTATTTCTATGGGAAAGTTTGGACAGTGGAAAAAGGAATTTAACATAAAATTTAGCAGCAATAAGAAGCATAAGCCGGGCGTGGTGGCTCACGCCTGTAATCCCAGCACTTGGGAGGCTGAGGCAGGAGGATCGTTGTGAGTTCGAGACCAGCCTGGGCTACAAAAGTGAGCTCAAAGCCAGCCTGAGCTGCACAGTGAGACCCTGTCTCAAAAAGACAAAAAAAAAAAAAAAGAAGCATAAAAATAATAAATATGGTTAATCTTTTTACTGCAATGAAAAGTACAATAGACTAAGTAAACGTGAATTTTAAAGAACACTTTAATGCCTGGGATTCAAAGAACTAATGCTCCTATACAAAGAGAACAGGGGAGAAGAAAGGGCCATAGGAGCAGAGCAAAGGAACTGCATGGAGAGCACTTGCAGGGAGCAGTAGGAAGCTATAAAAGCTTCATTATGATAAGAAAAAGGACAGTGCTGACTTTTCACATAACTGGTGATAGAAAAATAAGATGTCGGATGATTCTGCCCTGGTCAGCTTGCCTATCAGACAGAGAGCGCCTTGCACCATTTATCATTACTCTCTCCCACTAGACTCCAAAGTCCAGTCAATGGAAAGAGAACTCAGTCTATTTTGTTCACAGGTGAGGTCTACGAACTTAGCTCAGTGCTTAGCAAATCAGACACCCTATAAACATCTGTAGCGTCGCTGGCATTTCAGGAAACGGAGAATAGTGAAGGGGACCCAGGGACAGCTGTGGTCTGTCGCTGACAGTCCCAGAAAGCTGGGACTCCAGGTGATGTTGCTTCCTTTGTTGCTTGGAATGCTAATGGTTGACCCTTGTGTAAAACTGATGATGGGGAAAGGATGGAAGTTAATGGAGCTCGAGGTCATGTTTATGACTAAGCACATGGTCACCCTCTCCTGAGATGATCGTGCAGGAGGTTACACTCACTACCCGAAGTTAAGCTGATTTGCTTCAGGGGTTCTTTGCCGACTCAGGGACAAAACTCCGTGAGTCCTTAAGCTAATTTCCTTGGGTCTTCTCGTCGTTTCTTTCGGCATCGACACATAACATATAACAAACATCTATTGAAATAAATGACTAAATGTACTTCTTTTTAAAAGAACTTCTGCTCTCATCTATAAAAGAAAAACTAGGTAACAAATTTTGGTACGGAAACATTAAAATGAGCTATAGATAGGACAATCCATCTACTAAAAAATAAGCCAACACTAACATTTTAAACTTTTTCTCGATGAACCAATGTCATGAAATCCAGACATCTAACAGGTCAACAAATAAATGTGTTGATGAAAAGACTCTGCTCTTACTTACCTCATGAAATTGCACTTTCTCTTAAAGTAACAAAAATAAAGCAGAAAGACTAAACAGTACAGAACAGCAGGAGAGAAACAAGTCATTTGTTTTTCAAAAGAAACTGGCGAACTTTTATATAGTGGTTACACTGAGTGCAATGCCTTATAAGTTTACATCTTATCTGATGTCGAAAGGGTGTGTTGCCTGGTTGCTACTAAAAGAGCATGAGTTAAAATTCAGTTAATGATGAATGAAAATCGTATATGTGACAAATTTCCATTTGCTTTAACAATCCCATGTCATTAACTTGTGGTTGAAACACACTATTTAAATACCTTAAATATTGAGGGCCAACCTGAACACTCAGAGGGCTAAAGCACCTGCTTAGACAGAGCACAGCTGCCAGGATTCAGTTCCTGGAGTGCCATGCTGGCCCCACCCCAGGGTGAAAGGGTGACTGAGACTGGGTGTGGTGGTGCCCTCCTGTAATCATAGCATTTTGGAGGCTGAAAACAGGAAAACCACTATGAGTCTGATCTATGTAATGAGACCCTGTAGATACTTTGTACACACTGTACTTTAAATAAATCTTAAATATTGAACCGTAAAATATTTGAGGCCAAATACACAAATGCATATGGATTTAAATATCACTGACAATAAAGTAAAGCCATAGGCAATAATCTGAGAGTGCTACTGAGAGAACATTGGCTCCTAAATATGAGGTGCACTTCTGGCAGCACCAGCACTGCTATTTAACCAGGAACAAATGCTTTTCCATCTTTTCTGCACCCTACCCTCAGCCCCAGATGGGCATGGACTCTAAGGAGGGGTTCTGGCCCTTTGGCTTCCCTGGGTTTGGTCAAAGGGGGCTCTGGGACAAGGCCACAAGGGTTTATGTCCCCAGCTTCCTTCCAACAGAATGGTGAGAGGCTAACTGCTTCTTTTGATCAGTGGCCCTGGTTCTGCTCCTGCAGCTTTGTCCATGGGAGTTTCCTGTGTCCTTCCCAGCTTCTGCTGTCCTTTAGCCTGTCTGGCCTCTGCTACTGATGCCACCATACTGTACTCCTCCTGTCTTTATTACTCTTTCCTTCTCTTCTGCACTTTGATCTGCACCTTGCCAGGTCTCTGATCCACCTTCCTTAGAAATGTCGGAACATGGACATCCTCATATGAAAGAGGAGCAGAGCCGTGTCCTTCCTGGTTGCTCATCCAAAGCTCTGAACTTTAATTCATGGTTTCAATTCTCAACATTTTTAATATGTGCCAAATACTTGCTATTGAGGGAAACCTCAAAACAGCAGCTTCTTGGAGTGCTAAATTTCAACTTTTGGTAAAACAAGAACATGGATAGCAAATGAAGACGATAGTAATATTGCCTTCATGATTAAAAAGGCTACACTGAAGAATGGCAGGCTAATTAGACCAGCAAATTGGGCAAATCTCCAGCCAGAGTTTTCTTCTTGAAGTGGCTGAAGAAAACTACATGTTGTAATCTTCAACTAATTTAAGAAGAAAGCTCCAGTTTCCTTTAGGCCCTGCACTTCAGAAAGAAGAGTGAAAGGAAGAATCACGCCAACCCAATGCCACAGCCAAGTGAACAGAAACTGAAATGTGGACAGGATGCAGAGTGGGAGAACACAGCTCAGGGAAGGAGTTCAAAGAAGGAGGGCTCTCCGCCAACTTTTGTTTTCTTTATTTCTTTTCTTTTTCCTTCTTTTTTTGTTGTTAGTTTTGGCTTTCTGTTTTTTAACATTTAATTCAGTATACTTTACAATCAAACCTATAATCAACAGATCAATCACAAGTTTTTCCTCTGAGAAATAAACATATAAGGACAGTCCTCAGACAACTTTCCGCAGAACTTTTCCAGTCACTCTTCCTTTCCAGAGTTGTTCTCAAATTTCATCCTCAGAGAGCTGTGAAACAACTCAGAATATGTTCGTTAAGATCGAGCATCAAGTGGACACTCACTCGGAAGGCCCCTCCTGTTCCTCTTTTGGGACAGGAGCTTTCTTTTCCCCAATAAATACATTCTGCTCATAAAAAAAAAAAAAGATCGATCATCAAGCAATCAAGCGTGATATCAGGCAAGAAGGAGCCCTTCTACAATGTTAGAGTATAGAAATCAGTATGGAGATTTTCTCAAAAAAACTAAAACTAGAAATCACCTTTGATCTAGCTACTCCTCTTCTAGTGGAGGAGTAGAAGCTAAAAGAGTTTTCTTGCTAAAAGAGTTAAACATATCATATTCCAGAGATGAACTGCATATTCGTGCTTTTATCAGCACAACCCATAGTAGTTAAATCTTGGAAAGAGGCCACACTGTACACCCCCCAACAGAAATTTACACTCCATGGAATGTAAATTTCTTCTCTAATATTAAGAAGGATAAAAGATATTTGAAGGAAAATGGGTGCACCTTGAGACTCTTCTGCTCAGTGAAATAAAAAAAGACACACAAGCTTAAACTTTGCATGAATTCCCTTGTATTGCAAACTCAAAACACAAGTAAAGCAAAAACAAATAATAGGCAGTAAGAAATGAGGAGCTAGAGCTTTTCAAATAGGAAAGGGATACAGAGATGGAGGGAGCAGAGAAGAGAATGAAAAAATTGAGGCCTAGTGTACACATGTACCAACTCCTTAGGAGGAATGCAAACATTATGACAATAAGCTTGTGCCAGTAAAAAATAAAAACTAAGAAAAAAGAAATGTGGTTTTTGGCATGTTTCAAAGAATCCACATTAATTGTTTTGTCTATTAAATTCTCTCACATAGAAGACATACATAACTTCCACTGTCTTAACAGGAATCCAGTCGCTGTTTCTACCTACTCAAGAGTAAACCCTCTTCCCCACCACGGGGGGCCCAGCATCACGTCTGCATTTCATGAAACAAGGGAAAGGCAAAATAAGAAAGAAACAAAACCGGGTGAAAGATGTATACCAGATAGTTTCTAAGGAGTTTTCCTTGAAATTAGAGAATTATTTCCATTTATATTTAATTATCAATTAATCATTGACAAAGCCACTCTTAATGAAATCCAAGGAAGATGAAAAATGTAGTATTTCCATTAGGCATATATGTCCAGTTACTGAACAAAGGAGACAAGAGACAGGATTTTGGAATAGATAACCATCAGTTAATTCAGCTACTACTTAAGCTGCTTGCTAATAAGGCTCAAGTTTCACTCACCCCAAGTTGTGTTTGGCCGTGTTTCTTCTGTACCACACCATAGACTTTGTAATAATACTGACAGGAGAAATAAAAATACTCTGGTGGTAAAAGCTGAAACAAGAAAAAAGTAAAAATGTTTCCCTCAGTGTTCTACAAAGAACATAGAAATACTTCAAGGGTATCTGAGAAAAGAAGAACAAATAGAGAATTGTGTTTAAGTTTAACACTCACAAAATAAGTTTCTGAATTTAAATTCAGAGGGCAGAACCTTTCAGCTAAAGATGATGGCGGATCTTTGACCCACATGGGTAGGAGTGGAACGAGCAAACTCCATGCCGCTCAGAACTGCTCTTGATCAAGCCTTAGGACAGTGAATGAGCTGGACTTGGCATCAGGCATCTCTAATTCTCAGACTGTGGGTGACAGAGACAGGAGGCTAGGAGGACCCAGCCCTGCCAGAATAGCTCAGCAACCTAGCTAGACACTGTTGCAAAGGGCAGGGCAAGCCGCTGGGGCCATAGCTCAGGGTGAAGACTGCATTGCATCAATATTACAAAAATAAAATAATAAAATGTTCCTTAGTGTAGTCACATGGTTTTTGTTGGGTGCTTTTTCTTCTCAAATCAGTAGTCTTAATTACTCCCCAGTCATGGACACCCCACACCCAGAGTTTCAAGGAGGAGAGATTTATTTGGGCTCCTGGTACCGTTCCATGGCCAGGTGGATCCAAGACAGAAATAGCATGGAGGAAGCACCTGGTACAAAAAAGCAGTCAGGAAGCAGGGAGCAAAGAGAGGAGAATAACCCTTTTCCTGGTCACATCCTATCAGGCCAAGCCACTGAGTTCGTCAGGGCAAATAATTAGTGAGAGCATCCCGCCACAATCCAGTGACCTGGCACATACGTGAGATGTTCTAAATGAGGACAAGTATATACCCTAATCTTTCAGATTTCTGCATATTATATACACGGAACAAGCCCGGTGTGATACTAAGGGCAGGTTTACCTCGTGACATAGTCAACAGCTTTTCATCCGAATCAGCATTTTCAGCCCTGTACCCTGCTACTTGCATCAATTTTCTCAATGAAATTGCTGAGCACTGGGAACCTTCCTCCTAAGAAGCGTTTCTACCTTGTCCTTACACTGATCACAGCATGTGGCATTGAACTGAAGGCTCCCCTCCTGCAGCTGCTACCCATGCTCCCCTTGTCCAGCTCTGCACTCTGTGGACTGTACCTTTGCTCCAATTTTGACTTTGCCAAAGTGCCTGCCAATGCTCCAAGACAGCAAGGGTAATGCCTTAGGCTCAGGTATAACAACCAAGTCCCTGAGCCACATACGGTGACTTAAGGATTATCCCTGCAGACTTTCTTTGTTCAGAGTTTGGAGTAGAAATATGAACAAGTGGCCCACTGCTCCTCAGCTGGGTGGCTCTCACAGATGTAGCGCTGCCTTGCCTGTGACTGTGTGGGGCTCACTTTGCAACATATTGAGACCTGAAAACCACCTGTGCCACCAAACGCAGCAGCATTGCTGAGGCCCACATCCTGGCTTATCCTCTACCTCTGCTGAGGACAAGGTGCCCTGGAGGCAGGCTGCCTGTGCCTGCCCACTTCCCAGGGTCCCTGTGGCCCTTTGCCAGTCACATGACTCTCTCTAGACACCTCCTCTAGGCAGCAGCAGTTGTAATCTCACTCTGGTAATGTGTTCTAAGTTTACAAAGCAAGTAAATCCTGTAGATGAAGTAGAATAGCTAAAGAAGTCACAAGGGTGATGCTTTCTGATCACTGTTTCCATGGAAGGGAACAGCAAGACTGAACATTCATCTCTAGTCCTGATGTTAAATGGTCAACAAAGTTGTTCATTTACAAATACAAAAAGAGAAGGTCAGGGTGCTAACAGAACTTTATTAACAATTATTCTATCTCTTGATCAGTATTCTCAGTGAGCAGCATTACTCAATATTCTCTGCATTTTGAGAAAGAATGTATTTCAGAGTGGAAAATTACCCCACATTTTAGATCGTTTAGCCTCCCTGGTCACGGAGCACTAGGCAGTAGTACCACACTCTCCCTCAGCTGCTGGTACAGTACACACACAGCATTAGTGGTTTTGCTTCTCACAGTCAGCAGTGGTAGAAGAAGCTTGTCTTAGTTTCTTTTTACTTATTGCTTGAAATATCCAACATTCAAAACGAAAGAAGGAAAGGTTTGTTTAGCTCAGTTTGTGGAGGTTTCAGTTGATACTCTGCTGGCTCCAAGGTGGCAGAAAACAATGAAGAGCAGAGGAGGAACAACTATGACATCCATCAAGCCTCTCTCTTTCCAATTCTGTGCCAGCACAGAACTCCTCCAAAGTTGTGTGGCTGAGAAGACCAAGCTCCTCCAAAGACCAAGACTTCTCCAAGGAAGTGGGGCAGGGCTGGGCCAGGGAGAAAGCAGCCAGAGCAAGGCCAGGCTGGGCTGATCCACAACGTCTTCCTCAACTTTTTATACACTTTTCGTGCTGAGTCACTCTGGGGTGGCCCATCTGGCCCTAGAGTGACACCAATCACATCCCAGGATAGGCCTTCTGCATCCTGTAGGAAGGCACCCCCACAGCCTGAAACCAACCGAGCCCATCCAGTCAAGCTTCCTCAACTACCACAAAGCTAAACAGAGAAGTCTAAATATAAGCAATCCACACATTTTAAATAATTTTGGTACCTATTATTTTAATTGTTCTATCCTAGAAGTTATTATTGTTAATGTCTTTTTGTTCCTAGTTTATAAAGTAAAGTTTGTCATAGACATGTCTATATAGGAATGTGTATGTGTGTTTATGTGTGTGTATGCATGTATGTGTATGTATGTATAAGAGAGAGACAGAGATAAAGAAACAATCAAAAATTGTATACACACTTTAGCAGTTCACCATACTAATAAATGTCTGGAAGGTAATGGCCACTTTGGACACTTTTCATAATGGTAGAGACCAAAGATAAATTGTATAATTTCATAATGTCTCAAGAAATTTAGAATTAAAATGTTTATGCAAGTTTTGCTTTCCATGATGTGCACATTTGGGCAGAATAGATAGATAGATAGATAGATAGATAGATAGATAGATAGATAGATAGATAGAGGCACAACTAAAGGTCTTGGAATTTAACTCCCCTAGATAAGGACAGCTACTAGGTCAAAAGTGTCCACACATTCCTTAGCATTTTCTATGTGGAACTTCCTCTTTTATTTGATGGAAAATGTTTGGGGAGATTCAGAAGTATTCTCAGACTCCTGTGAAATACCAATACCAATTAGATACGTAGAGGAGGTGAAGAAACTATGATCCAAACACGGAAAACAGCATGTGGCACAGACATGAGAGGAGGAGCCCCAAGAGTGGGCATTTGCTTGCAAAGCAGGCTAGTGATCCAGGTGATCCTAATGTAGACTATTGAAGTGATTTAGTAGAAGAATGACACTTTGAAATGCTGATTAAATATGAACCATTTCATTGTATGATTACTTGTACTCAGTTCATTTTGAGTTAAGGTTACTTGTTTACATGGAGTTGAACAATTTTCTAATTCACAGATATGTGTGTATGTGTATGTCTGCTATTTGTTAATTCAGGGTCTATTTTTTCCAAATAGAATAAAGCTATTTCACATAAAATGAAAACAAAGCATCTTTTAATTACTTATGTTTCACTTTTCATTGATTTCCATACTGTGTAACTGCATATAAGATGGAAATAAATCCAATTATTCCATAACGTGCATGCTGCACGTGACCCTCGTTCCCACGTTGCTTAAGCTTTCAAACTGGAGGAAAGGAAGCTGAAAGACTTGCTGGTGAAGGTGTTCAGCTGACTAACAAATAGATAGTAAAGTAAGAGTGACTTATTTAAATTGATCGCTTTCAGGCTTCCAGTTCAGAGACAGCTCCTTTCCATAAAAGATCTTTGGCGTTGACACAAAGGTTGAAAAGAAATCATAAAGTATATAATTACTCCAAGAGAAATGCAAACTAATGGAATGTACATTGCATACTTTTTCAATTATACATTGAACAAATTTTAAAAATCATTTTGGAGACAAGAAATGATGATTGTCCATGGATAGACGTGCGTCTCCATGCAGCATGTGCAACACAGTCCTAATTAATGCCACTTATGGAATGAAGTCATTGTGTTCAATGGAGGGTCTCTAACTTCGGTGCAGGTGGTACACTACGGCAAGCTTGAGGTTATTTCCTTTTCCTCTGTTTGACTAAATTCATACTAGTCATTTGTAATATTTCTTATGGTGTTTCAAAATTCAAGCTCTTACTAATTAGCTAAAATAAAGAATTTCCAAACATTTACAGTTGTTTCCAAATAATTCATGACATTGTATTCAGTATTCATTATATCCATTTCAAGGAAATTGAAAACATAATTATGCAGTATATTTTGGTTTTTAAGACAAGATTAAATTTTTATTTATTTATTTTTCATTTGCTACAGAAAGTACAAAGTACTATGAAAGCACAAAATAGTAAAGATACACAATTTCACTAAACAAAATATGAATTTCACAGGATTTGTTGTATTACATAGCGTTGTCTTCAAACTAATTGTTCATATTATCAGATACATGCATGCAAAATTAGAAGAGGAAATAAAAAAGATACATAAGAAAGTAAGAAGAGAGAAAAAAGTAAGAGAATTTAAAAAAAGAAGGCAAAACAAAAGATGAATTGCTTCTTCCCATAGACAGCAGAAATCCTCAGTATAGTTGTCCTAATCACTCTGCTTCACATAGCTATATCTCACTCCCTCTCTTGTCCTTCAACTCAATAATTGCTTCTTTTTGAGCAGGCTCCTTACTTTTTCTCAGTATCTACTGTACTCTTAAGATTTTATTTTCTTTTTCAGTTTCTCACATTAAGGAAACAATATGACGTTTGCAATGCAGGTTTGAATTTTTTTTTTTATTTAAGAATATAGTCGCTATTCCAATCCATTTACTGATAAAAGCCTCAAATTTTGGCCAGTGAGATAGCTCAGCAGTCTAAAGTGCCTGCTTAGGTAAGCTTAGGCAAGTTCAGGGACTGCGGTTTGATACACAGCACCACATGCCATGCCAGTCCCACCCCCAGGGTGGGCTGACACACCCACCAAGTCCTCATGTGGTGGCACATGCCTGTAATCCCAGCGCTGGGGAGGCTGAAAACAAGAGGGTCACTATGAATCTGAGCTGCATAGTGAGACCCTGTACAAATAAAAAAAAAAAAAGCTTCAAATTTATCTTCTTTTATAGCTGAAGAATGTGCCCTTGTGTATAAATGCCACATTCTCAGTTGATGGGCATTTGTGTTGCTTCCAAGATTAGCTATGACTAATTGTGCTGCTATAAACATGGGTGCACATATATTGCTGTGGTTTAATGTTTTCAGTTCTTCTGGAAAACTACTCAAAAGGAGAAATAGGTTAAATGGAACCTGTAATCCTACTTTTTTTGAGGAATCTCTACACCGATTTCCATTGCGGTTGTACCAGTCTGCACTCCCATCAACAACGCAGAAGGGTTCCTTTTTCTCCACCACCCCTCCAGCATTGGTTATTGGCTGGCTTCTTGACGTTAGCCTTTCTTTCTGGAATGAGATGGAATTCCAGTGTTGTTTTAATTTGCATTTCTCAAATGACCAATGATGTTGAACGTTTTTTCATATATTTAATTGCTCTTCCTCTGAGAAGTATACATTTATCTCAGATTCCCATTTTTGAATTGAGTCTTTGCATAATTAGAGGACTTATTTTTTAAAAATCATTATTATGTTCCAGGTAGGAGGCCTTTGTGAAAGAGATAGTCAGCTATTCCCAAATCATGGTTTGTTTGTTTTTGTTTTTTGTTTTTGTTTTTGTTTTTTGTTTTTGTTTTTGTTTTTGGAGGACTGGGGTTCAAACTCACAACCTGGCACTTGCCAGGCAGGCACTTGTGCCACGGAGCTCTCTCCCCAGCCCCTCATGCATTTTTCATTTATTCTGTTGTCAATTTTTTTGAAGTACAGAAGCTTTTCAGAAAGATACTATCCCATTTGTTGATTCTTTGAAGTATTAACTGTGTAATTTTGTTTTTGTTCATGAGCTCTCATACCTACATTTTCCTCTAGGAGGTTTAGTGTTATTGTTTTAATGTTTAATGTCCACTATCCCTACCCCTTTTTAGTGTAATTCTTGAAATATTATTCCAAGCAATTATACAAGAGAGAAAAATAAAAGGGATAGTGACTGGAAAAGAAGTGAAATTATCATTATTTGCACATGGCATGATACTCTATGTAGAAGATCCCAAAAACTTCACTAAGAGACTTGTAGATTTAATAACCAAATTCAGTAACATAGCAAGATACAAAATCAATACTCAAAAATCATTAGCATATTTATACACAAACAATGAATGCATCAAGAGAGAAGTTAGGGTAATCATACCTTGTACAATAACATCCATAAAAAAAGAAAATATTTAAGAGTCAAAATCTCACAAAGGAATTATAAGATTTATGCAGTGTAAATTATAGTACACTAAAAAAGAGATTAAAGAGAATTTCAAAAAATGGAAGGCTATTCCTTGCTCCTGGATAAGAATTGACATTGTGAACATGGCCATACCACCAAAATTATTATACAGATTTAATGCAATCTTGATTAAAATACCATTGGTGTACCTCACAAAGCTAGGAAAAAGGTTTCTAAACTTCATCTGGAACCAGAAAGACATAGAATATCAAAAGCAATTATAGGTAACAAATGAAAGGCAGGAGGCATCACAATCCCTTACTTGAAATTATACTATAAAACTACTGGACAAATTTAGCATGGTACAGGCAGAAAGACAGGCCTGAGGATCAATGGAACGGATTAAAAAATACAAACACAGCTACAAGCACACTCAGCCACCTTATCTTTGACAGTGGGGACAAATACATTCACTGGAAGAAAGATAGCCTCTTTAATAAATGATACTGGAAAAACTGGCTTTCCACTTACTGAAGGCTAAAATTAGACTCATTTCTATCACCAGGCGCTGAACTACAGTCAAAATGGATCAAAGATTTAAATATGAAAAGGAAAAGTACTTTAATTCCCAATGTATAATTTATCCATAGTATTACATGTTTTTTCATATAAAGTTTGCAAAATATATATTTTAGAATTCTTATTTTGAGATGGTTTTTATTGCACAGAAAGTATCATGATAGCATCATGATAGACACCTGAAAAGAGGAAAACAAGGCCACTGCTGGAAAATAGCAATTCTTGTTATATTTGAAGAGTGCTTCAATACAGCTGCACACACTGCCCCTCTGAGCCTGCTGGAAATGTAACACTTGCATCAGTCCATCCACTCCATGTTCATTGAGAGGCTATGTTGAGGGAAAATCAAGGAGGCAACAGGCTGAGGAACTATGCTGGTGTGGGAAATGACAACAATTTAGATTTTATTTTTAATAAGATGGAGGTATTAAAGGGTTTGTGGAGAAAAGTAACAAATCAAAAGTTTAACAGGTATAAATTGTTGCTTTTAATAAATCTTAAATTAAAAGATAAGCTAGTGTCAACTGAAAAAGAATTATAGTTGTTATATATTTGTGCTGAATATGTGCTGCAAAGTTGTAATTTATTACTATTTCAATTTATGAGAAAATAAAAGTTTCTCTAATCATTTCTTTCTGTTGTCAACAGTGAAACACCAGCCTTGACCTCTGTTTAAAATAAAATTTGGTGTCTTTAGTAATCTCTTCCCATGTTGCTTACCTATTAGAGATACTGCTTTGACTCCTTTCTCTATGTCAAGAACTAAGAAAAATTCTGCAATTATGAATAGTAAAGGAGTAGTATATTCATATGCTGTATGAAAATGATCTTTTAAAAGCTGTGCACATAATTATGAGAGCTTAAATGGGCAGCCGCAGTGAACTGAGTAATTTTGTTATTAAATAATATTCTTGAAAACTTTAAGCTGAATTTTGAAGGGAGGAAATATTTCTTTATTATTTTTTTTTTATTTTTGTAGGGCCAGGTTTCAAATTCATGACCTTATACCTGCCAGGCAGACACTTGTGCCACAGAGCTATCTTCCTGGCCCCAATAAATACTTTTATTTAACTTTTATTTATCTACATAGAGTGGGGAAGTCGAGAAAGGGGGGAGAGAGAGGTCAATGGAAGCGATGGAGAGAGCATAGAGATCTGGCCCTGAGCATCGGGGTCGGTGTGCTCAGACTGCAGCTGCAACAATTATTTTTAGGAGGAGAAACTAAGGGAGGCAGAGAGGAGGATAAGGAAGAGTTGTACACACAGGTTTCTATTACAAACTCACAGATTGGGTGTGCTCATCCTTAAACAATGAGATTAGAAATATTATAAAAAGCAAAGGAGTGACGTCATGTTATTTCAATTCCGACATTGTGAAGGATATGGCTTATAATATGGAATGACAAGAGGAGGTGCAATGAAGCAGCAGCAGTTCTAAAGACTTCAGTTGAGAGAGTCTGGTAAAAGGGATGGAAGGCAATGGGCACTGGTGACATCTGTCAGAGATGTGAATGTGACAGTAGATGGTGTTAGGTCAGGAAGGCCAGTGATGTCAGTGCTGGACATTGCCATATTATGTAACTTGAGATAGGAAATTAAAAGAGAAGAAATTATTTTTCCTTACAAGGAAAGTAAAATGTGGAGATTGGTTTTACACATGTTAAGCTTAAAGTGCAGATGGTTAGACTTTCCAGCTGGCATCGATCACTAGGAAGAACTAAGCTGGATGCATACGCATCAGTGAAACTTTGTAGGCATAGGAGCCATGGGCAAGATGAGCTTGTTGTTGAAAATGTGTGTCTTGAAAAGAGAAGAAAATAGTAGCTAGAACTCTGGGTAACCAATGCTAAAAGGGCAGAGAGGAAAAGGTATCCTAAGGAGAAAAAAATGAAAAAGTAAATAAATACCCTGAAAATTAAAAGCAAACAAACAAACCAATAAAACCAGAGGATATGTTAGGACATTATTAATATTGAGGGCTGGCCAGGCAGCTCAGTAGACTAAAAACCCTGCTTAGGAAGACACAGGGTCTAGAGTTCAATCCCTGGCCTGTTGTGCAGGCCCAGACCCCGGGGTGCACTGAGACTGAGCGTGGTGGTACACACCTGTTTTCCCAGCACTTGAGAGACTCCAAATGGGAGGATCACTATCAATCTGATAGGCAGAACAGGTAGGAGTGAAGTGATTTTTCTTAAATCAAAATATTGTTTTTACCAGTAATTATATTTTTTAAAAAACTGCCTGAGGAGTTATTTATTTATTTATTTATTTATTTATTTATGTTATGGCCAACTCAGCCTGCTCTGGGGGTGGGGCTGGTGTAGCATGTGGTGCCAGGGATAGAACTGCTATCACTGCGGTTGCGTAAGCTTGCTTAAGCAGATGCTTTAGACTGCTGAGCTATCTGCTGGCTCCCCACTAACTATAATTCTGGAGGGCAGGGATCTTGTTTTTCTAGTTTTGTTTTACTCTACAGAATCTCTACTGTATTATTTATGCAAGGTATTTTCAAGCGCATTATCAATATATTTTTCATACATGAGTATATATGTCATTAGCATTACTATAATCTTTACATTGAGAAATATGAATATCTATCCATGCCTTCACTTATGACAAGCAATTACATTAGTCAAGTAATAATAACCTGTTCCACTTGTAATGATAATGATTCTTCTTTTAGGTATACCGAGTATTGCTTGTCACATTTACTTCTCATATTCAGAAATACATAGATTTTTAACTTCATGATTCAAATACAATTTTAGAAAATGAACATATTCAACTTTCTTGTAAAACACATTTTAACTACAGATTATCAATGATTTAGACAAACTTTCCTGCAGATAATCAGAATGCATGGCACACAAAATTCGTTTGTAATAATAACATAATGACAAATAGAAGGTAGGCTAATAAACTTAAATCAAAACTTCACAACTACTGTTCAGTTATCTACTTGCATTATTGCTTATCTACAATTTAAACTAGCATGACTTACTCTTCAAATAGTTGTAGCAGGGAAGGATTAAAAAGGAATGAAAATTATTTGAATTCTAGACTTTTTCTCTACGTCCTAGTCTATGAATTAACAAGATCAAAAGACATGTTAAGAGAGCATTGTCGTTAGGATTCATAATCTCAAAAACTCAGGAAGACTAGCTGTTAGCAACCAGGCTACGGATCTAGTCCAGTGTCAGACAGGTCATGTCCAGCCAGTTAAGGACCTACTCTCAGCTGTGTTGAACATTTTTCCCCCATAAAATGCTTTGAAAATGTTGTGTATAGAACTCAATTGCTAATTGTTATCATAAAGAATAGCAATGTTTCATTGGATTATAATTCATATGTACACATAATATCAAATATCAAACATGTGATTTTGTTTTTAAATACTACCTTCTCTCTTTTGTACATAGAGTATTGCTTGAATTTTCCTCCTGACATCTGGTATTTTAATGAAATAATGCCTTTCTTCATTCTGTTCTAACAAGAAAAAAGTCTAACTATGTAATTTCAGAATCCTATTTTATTTTCACTGCTTAGATGACCACTTTATTTTAATTGCATATCCTGCAGAAAGAATTATAAAAATAAGTTTGAGATGGTTATAATTATAGTGGAATTTAGGTTAAATGCTAAAGAACATTTATCAAAGTCTAAAGGCACATTGCATTCTCCTAGTACTAAAATGAATTCTAAGCGTTTCAATACTTTTTTGTTTCCACTCAAAAACCTGTAAAGATCAAGAAAAGTGTATTTTCAAAATTTTAAATTTAAAAGAAACATTTTTAAAAAGATAATACGGTGTGTTATGTAAAAACCAGAATTTGATGAGGGAGGAGGATTAGTGCGATTTAGAGACCATCCTGGGCTACAAAAGTGAGCTCAAGGCCAGCCTCAACAGCATAGTGAGAGCCTGTCTCAAAAAGGAAAAAAAACAGAATTTGAAATATAGGCACCTTTGGGTACTCATGTGCTGCTTCTACATATTTGGTGCCCACAAGGACTCAGCTGAATTTCATCTGTAGAGGGTTCCTCAGTTCCTGGGTGAAGATTAAGAAGGGTAAAGTACTCTTGGATTCTGTCCCTTCTGTTGTTGAGTCTAACTGGCACATTACAAGAGAAAGTTCTACTTTTTAGTTCACAGAATAGGGTGGGGACTTACCTCCTGGGCATTCCATGAAAGATAGGTCATCGTAATCTTGCCACATCTACTGTAAAAGACTGAGAGGCTGGGAATAATCAGGAAAGAGCCAACTTGAGACTCTTCCCTTAGAGCAGTGTGGCAAACCTAGGTGCTGTTTTTATTATTAAAGGCTCTAACAGGGTCGTCATCATGGCCTAGAGCATGTTCAGTTTCAATGTCCAAGGATTAGGCTTCAAATGTGTACGGACTAGAACTCCTTTCAGAGAAATCCTTCTCAGGTCAGTCCTCGGTGTACTCTGTATCCTCTTTACTGATCCAAACCCAAGTCACATAATTTTTTAACCACTCAAATACCTCATCCTTTTGAGGCTTCACAGACCATCATTTTCCTGCTCGGGCCTGAAGAGCATGGTTGGATTTGGAAATTATTTTCCCAAGCCCATGCTACTCCAAATCCATAATCCTTTTTCTTACCCACCCCTTCCTTTCCTGGCCTGTCAGTCCTGATGGATTTCCAAACATATAACTTCTCTCACAAACCCAGATTTGTATTTCAAGTCCTCTACCAGGAGAAAAAAGTTCCTTAAGTTTTCTGCTATGGGTTCACAATCTAACTCCCATTCTGGTTTCTCCGTAGGGACATTTATTGTACCTGAAATGAATGGCTCTGGGTCTGATTTCAACAAGAGTAGAATTCCTTAGAAGAAGAAAGTGTTTGCCCCCGATACTTCAGTGTGAGACAGAGGTAAGAGATTTCAGTTACAAAATACTATGCTATATATTAGATTCCATGCTTACAAGCATAGATTTGGGTGACTCCAAGTACCTTCTTCCCCTTCATTCTTTTTTGGGGCACTTGCAGCCTGCTGCCTAAGCCAGGCCTATTGATGAGGTACAGGGTAAGCCCTCTGTTACAGACTCAGGCATATTCCGAGTCCCCTCAATCCCTCTGATGAAAGGCATCCATCTGTTATTAGGGACTTCAGCAGCTATGACACTGTTAGGGACCCATGCTTTAACAACAGATAAGTGACCAGCTATGGAAGCAAACTAACATGTAAGCAAAAGTTGAATCTAGGGCTGACCAGATAGCTTAGTGGATTAAGGTGCCTGCCTACACAGACACAGGGCCTGCGGTTCAATCCCCAGCGTGCCATGCCAGCCCAGCCCGTAGGGAATGCTGAGATGTTGATTGAGACCAGGCTTGGTGGCATGTGCCTGTAATCCCAGCACTTGAGAGGCTGAAAATAGGAAGGATTACTATGAGTTCGATCTGTGTAGTGACACACTATAGACTCTTTACTAAATACATTTTAAAAATTGAATGTACTGAAATAGTCATAATTGAACTTTCCAGAGGTATTTAAGATAGCCTTAAATTAATATTGCAAGGTTCTTTCTTTGATAAAAATATAGACAGGAAAAAAAAAAAAAAAAAAAAGAAGCTTTTATCTCCCGGTGCAAGAGGGCTGTTTGAAAAGAACTAAGGGAAACTCTGACCCTAGGCAAAGAGAGTTTTGGCTTTTATAGTTTTTATCAGGACAGAGTTTGAGGACAGGCAGAATAACATCCAGGGAGCTGATTGGGGCTAAGAGGAGAGATATTTGGAGGTAACTGGAGAACAGCTGGTATGCACAAAAAGGAAGAGAAAGTCTCATTCTGGAGGCAAGGAAAAAAGAAAGGGGAGACAGGTTGTGAGCTGTTGCTCTTGGGCCCCAGCCATGTTGGATGGCTGCCGTGATGACTAGGTAAATTTTTTCATAGACAGAAACACAACAGATAATAAAACACTTTAAATTAATATCTCCCAAATTTATCTTCATCTTCTCCTTTTTAGGGTCCAGAGAATTCCTCAAGCTTTCTTCAATTTCCAACCTGAAGCAAGTTTATATCTTTACATCCCTTGTGCCCACACTGTTTCTCTCCTAACACACATAGCTGCTTCCAAAACATCAAACAAATCAAATCCTACTGGCCCTGAACCTACTTCTTAGCCCAGGCTAGCCTCAAACTTTCATTGGTCCCACTGTCTGAGCCTTCACAGTGGTGTGAAGGCTGATATAAACCTATAAAAGCCTGAACTCACTTTATCTGGAGTCAGACGTTCCCTTACTCCTTTTAAAGGTGTGCACCACCACACCTCACACATCTTTTCCTAACTTCAAACTTCTCTTTCTTTGATGTGTGCTTCATAGAATAGAGGAGTTTCTTTGTGGAACTGAGTATTGCATCAGAGAAAATGATTGGTCTGTTTAACTAATTGCAAATTCAAGCTGCTAATCTGTTAATGTATTCTCATATATTATGGAAGCAGGCTCACAGATTCAATGTTGAACAGAAAAGAATGGAGTACTGTTTTATATGACATTGAAAGTATATTGGGGCCCAGCAGGATGACTCAGTGGTGTAAAGCACCTGCTTAGGAAAGCTTAGGGGGCTGCAGGGATCGCAGTTCTATCCCGGCTGTGACAGCCCTGCCCTCAGGGCAGGCTGAGCTGGCCATAAAAATAAATAAATAAACAAACAAAAGTTCTGAAACAAGAAAAAAAATTAAAATAAATTAAAAATTTTTTAAAAAGAATAAACAGTTATAAAAAAGAGTATAAAGTACACATTAATAAGTGTATCAGAAATTTCTATATTGCCGGGCGTGGTGGCTCACGCCTGTAATCCCAGCACTCGGGAGGCTGAGGCAGGAGGATCGGTGCGAGTTCGAGACCAGCTTGGGCTACAAAAGTGAGCTCAAGGCTAGCCTGAACTGCATAGCGAGACCCTGTCTCAAAAAGACCAAAAAAAAAAAAAAAAAGAAATTTCTATAGATATATCTATAGAAAGTACCTTATATATCCACATATAGATATATAAATATGTAGATGATAGCTATATAACTAAATATATTTAGAATTATGTTAGAAAATTCTAAAACAATATGCAGTTATAGCTCATCAGAATGAGCTGTGTTGGCAGTCTGTGATCACAGCCAAAGGGTTGTCTTCAAGAACGGTCAGAATCCAACTTGAATGAGTGCCTAAAAGCAATTTTTCCCCTGGTCTTTGGTCTTTCTTCCTTTGGGTACTTTTCTGACCTGACTTTTGTGCCGGAATTCCATTCTGCCGTGGATCTTAAAATCAAGGATATAACAACAAATTTGAAGTTACAAATACTGCATGTAGTATTAGATGTTTCCATTCTTCAGACTAGAACAAGCATTATAAAACCAATATATATAATGTAAAACAACAAGAAAATTAAGCATTATCAAAAGCAACAACAGTTTCTCTGTTGCTTTTATTTTTTAATTAATTATTTTTATTGATTTTAATGAAAAGAAATAGCAATGAGAAAGTTTCACAGCAGGTTAGTAGGAGAGTTCCAATAATTAATACATTGTGTATTATTGTCTTTTTAGTATTTGTTCAGAGTACAAGATGCACACTTGATATCTTGTATAAACACTATTAGTTAATCTCACTGAACTAAGAGAAAGCAGTTGTATGTATGGTCCATTAGCACAACTGGGAATGTTAGAAGCTGTTGACTTGAACATTTTACAGCTCAGTATATTAATATGGCTTTACTTCTTATATCTCATGGTTAGACTTTTATGCTGAATTATTAAGACCAAGGTAAACCAAACCCATCTAACAAAAAATCTAACTTCTATATCTGACAAAGTCATTCAAGCTGTCTTGGGATTTACCCTGAAATCACTGTTATGATCTGTATCTATTTGTCTCCCCCAAAAGCTCATATAAATCATGGGGCTATCAAGCATGAGACTTGAGGGGTGGGGTCAAAGGACCAGGGCAGGGCTTGCAGGGCAGGGCCAAGAGAGGTACAAACCATTAATGAGACAGCACAAGCTGTCAGAGTTCCCCCCTCACCACACCACCAGGCGGCAGTCTCTTGGAGGTATGGAGCAGATCATCACGGACTCAGCAGTGCCCATCCTCTCCTCAGACCCTGTAGAGCAGGGGCAGTGTCTTGAAACCTCCAGTAACTGTGAGGTAAATAAACCTTTCCTTCACTAAGCTTGTGTGTCAGGTATTTGTCCCAGGAATGAGACAATCATAACTAAGACAGAATTTGGTACCAGAGGAGTCGAGTTGTTACTGTGGCTATACCTGACAATGTGGATTACAAGCTTTTGGGAATGGTTCATGGGAAGAGATAGGAAAAGTTTGGAGATGTCACTTGCAAGAGAAGCACTAGAAGAGCTTCAGCCTTTCTGCAGGGGAGATTCTGGTCAGAGCTCAGACCAGATGACTGATAGGAATTCTGCCTGTAAAGACCAAGTTGGGAAGGTTTCTGCTGGAAAGAAAGACTACATTGGCTATTGAACTCCAGATCATTTGTGTTTTGGCTTGGCCCAAAGTCTGTCTGAATTCTGCCCATGTCCAAAGACCTTGCCAGAGACTGAAAAAAAAAAAAAAAAAAAAAAAAACATGGACGACTGATTAATCTTTCAAAGGACATTTCAAAGCAGTCAAAGATTGGGGCAGTGGCATTCTTATTGCTGGGAGCTCTAGTTAGATATATCTTGAAAATAAAGAGCAAAGAGCCCAGCAGAATGATTGAGCATGTTGTAAGTTTGGCCAGAAAGAAAGCAACAGGGAGGCTGTGGACTTCAAAGATAAAGTCCATTGCCCAGTAGGAATAGAAGAATAGAAAAGATTTTCTGGGGGTATCACATGGGGTGGCAAGCTCTCGTGCTTTGCAGCCTCAGAATCACAAGTGTGAAGGACTTTGCTTTGAGGAGAAAACTGCAGAGCCCATGTTCCAGAATGGAGTCAGCGGTCACACCAGGTTACAGAATGAAGGCGACAGCCACACCAGAGTACAAAATGGCACTAGGGGGCTTGGAAGATATCTCTGTGGCACAAGTTCCTACCTAGCAAGTGCAAAGTCATGAGTTTGAACTCTGGTCCTGCAAAAAAAAAAAAAAAAAAAAGTTGCACCAGCATCCAGCATAGAGAATTTGTTTCTTGGAATCAGGGTCAGAGTGCTCAGAAATCTAGGCACTCAATCTCTACAGCTAAAACAGAAGGAAACCTGGCTACTTCTCCAGCTGGCAGCAGACCTTGGCATTATCCATGTGGCATTGGTTTTAGGTACATGCAGAATGCAGGTGTTCTGAGGTTAGGAAGGCTTGCACCTTGACTTCAGGAGAAGGCCTGGGAGGCTAGACAGTGTGCTCCAAGGAGGGCAGTGTTTGAAGCTGTGAGAAGCCTATCACATGGGAAGCCCAAAGGTTTTGAAAAGCCAGAAGCGTGAATCACCTAAGGAAAACGCAAAGAAGGAGCAAAGCTGGCCTAAGAGACAAATCATCAGAGCTAGAAATATCAGAAGTGCCCTAAAAGTGGAGCCACATAGAGCTCACAATTAACCACAGATTGCTTTCGACGTTCCACATGGAACTATAAGAACTATATCACAGTAGGGGATAGTTGGATTCAATGGAATTTCCAGACCTAGCTTTTTAAGGAGTCTCCACATTGATTTACATAATGGTTGCACGAATCTGCATTCCCAGCAGAAGTGGAGAAGTATTACTTTATCCCTACAGCCTCTCCAACATTTGTTGTTGGTTGATTTCTTCATGATAACCATTCTTTCTGGGGTGAGATTGTATCTAAGTGCTATTTTAATCTACATTTCATGGATGACTAGTGATGTGGAGCATTTCTTTATGTATTTGT